>JAUCMX010000016.1:1711333-1751333 GCA_033459395.1 Hemibagrus guttatus | reverse complement strand
TGCTCAAATCTGATTGGCCAGAAAGTGTGTATTGTTCTGTATAACAGTGAGTGAGAGAGAGAGAGAGAGAGAGAGAGAGAGAGAGAGAGAGAGAGAGAGAGAGCACGAGAGAGAAGTCTGCAGTGTGTGAATCTGAACATCATGAGTTTCAATGATTCAGATAAAACACGAGTTTTACTCAGGAAGAAGCTGTGGTGAGGTTTAGAGTGTTACCTGCGAGAGTGTTACTGAGCGAGTGTCACCTGCGAGAGTGTCACTTGATAGAGTGTTGCCCACAAGAGTGTCGCCCGCAAGAGTGTTACGTGCAAGAGTGTGTCACCTGAGAGTGTTACTGCCCGAGTGTGTCACCTGTGAGAGTGTCACATGTGAGAGAGTCACGTGCGAGAGTGTCACATGCTAGAGTGTTACCTGCGAGTGTGTTACCTGCAAGAGTGTAACCTGCAAGTGTGTCACATGCAAGTGTGTCACATGCAAGTATGTTACCTGCTAGAGTGTCACCTGCGAGAGCGGCACCTGCAAGGGTGTCACCTGCGAGGGTGTCACCTGCTAGATTTTACCTGCGAGAGTGTTATCTGCGAGAGTGTCACCTGCGAGAGTGTTACTGGCGAGTGTCTTACCTGCAAGAGTGTAACCTGCAAGTGTGTCACATGCGAGTGTTACCTGCTAGAGTGTCGCCTGAGAGTGTGTTACCTGCGATAATGTTAACTGTGAAAGTGTCACCTGCGAGAGTGTCACATGCGAGAGTGTTACCTGCAGGAGTGTTGTTGGGAACGCTCTCCAACTCCTGCACTATGTTAATGTCCAGAAGCTCGAATGACAGCAAGTCCTAATAAACAAACAAAAAATAAACAAACAAATAATTTGTACCAATATTAAAGTATTTACCTATTTATTTACAATGAAACAAACAGTTTAGATTTTTTTAAAAAGGGTGCCATAGTTAGAAATATTTACAGATTAATCAATATAATAAAAAATTAATACGTAGAAAATAAATTACAATAATAATAATAATAATAATAAACATTTTTTAAAAAAATTAAAAAAACAATAATTTGAAAAAATATAAATATAATCTTTTACAGTTCAAAAAATCAAGCTGATGATTAAGACAAAAAATATATATTAAAAAAAGGAGGGATAAGAAAAAGAAAAGAAGCAAGAATTAAAACCACAAAAGGAGAAATATAAGAAAACAATAAAGCAAAAAAAAAAGAAATACATTTATATTTACTTTATAAATAAATATAACTATTAAATTATTTAATTTATAAATAAAATAAATTAAAAAGCGATGATTAAGAAAGGGAAATAAATAGTGGAATAAAAAGAAAGGAATAAAATAAAACAGATGCACTTTCTCAGGCATCCACAACACTGGTGCAATATCAATATGAACAGCAGGGGGCAGTACAGAACTATGTCCACTACTAACCCAAGTTTCTGAACAGTTTATCCGTCTATCTATTTCTTTCTTTCTTTATTTATTTTAAGTTTCTGCACTGTTGCAGTCTGTTACTCAGCACTAACGCTAAGCTCTGATGATTACAGGGCGTTGAACATCACTAAACATTTTTTTTTTTTATTAATCCTTTTCACTTCATTTCGTTTTCCTCTGCATGGTGTTTATAAAGCAGTGATCTTCCTCCGCATGACCAGACCTACCTGTGCGGTCAGCAGATCAACAGACGGAATGTAAAACTCCTGATCGCAGTCTTGATCCACGGTGATGAGCAGCGGCTCCCGAGACGCCGTGCGGTTTTTCTCCTCCCTCTCTAAAGTCCGAGCGGATTTCTCCTGCAGAGGAACGGAAAGAGGAACGATCAGAGTCAGGTCCTCCAGAAAAGTTCTCTTCCATAGGTGTCTCCACTGGTAGGGGTTTAAAAGAATCCTTGTTTTTGTGATTTCACTTGAGTAGTGGGGGGAAAAAAAAAAAAAAAAAATACAAAACAAAACAGTGGTCTCAACAAATGTTCAGAAAAAATTTGTAATTATATTAATATTAATTAATATAATAAGAGATTTTGTGATTTTGATTGATATTTCTAAAAAAAAGCATTCTGATTGGTGTAAAATGAAAATATTATTAACATTTAAAATACATTCTGTACTCTGGGTTTGAGCCGTTACAAATAAATGTTTTATTTTAACTAAAAAAAAGATTTTTTTTTTTATTTATTAAGAAATATTTAATCATTTCTCAGCCTTCCTCCTACAAACCCACTGCTTCCATAACCTACATAATTAGTAAAACAGAATTAATTCATTTGAATTATTTATTAAAAGAGGTGTATTTTCAGACCAGCAGATCTCAACCTCACTTATAAACACACAAGTTCATTTGGTTAAATTAAAAAATTCTGCAGTTTTTTTGGTTTTGGCACCCTCCTCTCTAATGGCACTGTATCTACACACACACATATTATGCCATAAAAAAAAAAAAAAAAAAAATTAGAATAAATCCTGATGTAAGCTGATGTACTGCTGTGGTGTAGGTTGAGATTAACCGACAGGAAGTGATGTAAAATATGGTAACATGTTTGCGAACGTACTGACCTGAGGAGTCACGCACGGAGACACCAGCAGGCCGTCAGCCGAGATAGCAGTCGGAGCTTCAGGGTCCACAACGATGCTGCACCAAACCCGCGGGCCGAACTGCTCTCCTCCGTGCGCCAGGCGCCAGTGTGAGGTGTAGGTGCCCTCCAGGGTGGGAGCACACAGAGCCACGCTGACCAATCCCACCTAAAACACACACACACACACACACACACACACAGGTCAGTATTACGACACCAGTTCTCCATTTCCCATTCCATCTTTCCTTCACCTTTTTGATTAAATCTGATTAAATGATGCAGATTTAGATCCCAGATGAATAAACCAGAGCAGTGTAGGATATGTCGTACGATACACACCTGACCTGGCTGCAGTGTGGGCACGGATACCTCCCTCCACCTCTCCCCCGAACCCACAGCCAGATTCCCCCACATGAACTTCAGCTAAAATAACCGGAAGAGAGATGTTTATTTTCCAAAACCAGCACAAGAGAAAATATCTGATTTTTTACTCCATTTATAATCATGTTTAATGCCGTGTAACGTCCATGATGAGTTAGTTCCTGTTCGCACTTATGTTAGAGCTAGAAACAGCATACCATCACCTAGCAAACTGTTACAGCTTTACCGCCGAGTTATAAAACACTCACACTGGAGACTCCTTCTATATTCATTCATTCATTGTCTACCGCTTATCCGATCTATTCTCGGGTCACGGGGAGCCTGTGCTTATCTCAGGCGTCATTGGGCATCAAGGCAGGATACACCCTGGACGGAGTGCCAACCCATCGCAGGCCAAATCTCCCTCCAGAATCTTTCGTTTCAGCAACAAGAAAACTGATTTGTTGAACGCTAGTTGCTCCGCCCACTCATAACCGTTGTTACTACGAAAACCTTTTGCTGACTTTATGGTACAGCGACGTAGTGTGTGTGACTCGAGTGTGTGTTTGTGCTCAGGGAGTGTGCTGGCCTACTTTGGTGTCCGAGTTCCAGCTCATTGTGCCGCTGTTCTTCATCTTCCAGTATTTAATGAATTTGGTCCCAGGCCTCAGGCGCGATCCGTCCGGCAGATTTTCATCCAGCAGCAGCGCCGTCATGGCAGGGACGGCTAGAGGACACGGACGCTTAGGACGCCTGAAGACAAGGAAGCACCACAACAAGGTCATCATCCAGCCTCAGTACACTGTATCAGCGTACAGCTCGCCACATTTGGATTTGATTTTATACGGTTCTATAAATCGGATATTATTTATACAACATGGTGGATCTCGGCCTATAATCAGACATTATCATCGGTTTGTAATACCGCACTCCCCTTATTAGAGACAGCTCGCTGCATTTAGATTAGATTTTATACAGTTCTATAATCCGATATCACGTATGCAACAAGGTGCACTCGTGGATGTCGGCCTGTGTGGCTCACTCTAATTAGATTAGATTTTGTACAGTTCTATAATCAGATGTTATTATCCATTATACAGCATGCCCCTTATTAGAGTCAGCTCGCTGTAAATAGATTAGATTTTTACAGTTCTATAATCAGACCACGCCCCTTATTAGAGACAGATTGCTGTAATTAGATTAGATTTTTTTTTTTTTACAGTTCTATAATCGGACTTTATGAAGCATGCAGCAACACGCACTCGGGGCTGTTGGCCTGCGTGGCTCGCGGTTGCAGCAGCACAGGGGAGGAGTTTCCGTCTCCCGCACAGCCCCACTGCAGACTCCTCCTCTCCATCCTCAGCTGCTTCCTGATCTCCTTCACCTCCGCCTTCAGCTGCCGTTTCTCCGCCTTCAAGCGCTGTTTCTCCGCCTTGCGGAAGCTCCGGTCTCCTCGTCTGTAGAACCTAAAAACGGAAATAAAACCGATGTGAACCTTTGTTGTTTACAAAGAAGAAAAGAAGAGCCGAGACAAAGGGGAAGTAAACGCTCACCTGCTCTGATCCGGAGCTGGAGATCCGCGCTCGGGGATGGAGAGGGGTGTTCGAGCTCTCACCAGGTTGTGGCTCGGGTCGTGTGAGAAGCTGCACGGCTCACACAGGGTGCAGGACGTGCAGACGCTGTGCAAACATCAACCATGGCAATACAAATGGTCAGTCAAGCGAACTGCATTCATTCATCACAAGAAGCTTCGCTCCAGCCGTCTCACCTGCACTGGTATCCTCCGCCCGCCGTCTGTCCTCTACAGCTGCTGCAGGCTGGAGCCGAGCTCGGAGCACCAGGCAGCGTGGACGAGGAAACCTCAGAGACCTGAGCCTCGGCTCCCAGGGGTTTATGGATGCAGCACTGACCTGAAAACTCCCTGCAGATCTTCTCCACAGCCTCACGAACCACCTGGTCCTTAAACTGAGCACATCATTTATTACTATTATTATTATTATTATTATTATTATTATTATTATTATCATCATCATCATCATCATCATGATTAGTATTATTATCATTATTATTATTATTCATATTATCATTAGTAATATTATTATTGTTTATTTCATGATTCTTCTTCTTATTATTATTAATTTGAATTTACAAGAACAGTTTTGACCCCAATTAATCTTCATAATTACGAGTTATAATTTTGTTATAATTGTGGAAAGAAAAAAAATCAATAAAATAAATAATTGTTTTTTATTTCATACCCGCAATCTCACATATCCAATTTGAAAAGTAAATAAATAAGTAATGAAACAGAAATGCCAATAAAAAGAAATTAAATCTCTATTTTAAGAAATACAATAAAATAAATAACGCTCACCGTTTCCTGAACAAAAACAATGCCTCTTTTCAGATTTCTCTTATCCACAGTAAACTCATGTTTTAAATAAATAAATAAATATAAAGCTAGAAAAATTAAAAAAACTAATAAAACAGTCTTTAATAAATTAATAAAGTAATTTAAAAAAAAAAAAAATACGCATAATTACTTGTACATCTCCCATTTTCAACAAACAAAGAAACAAATAAATCACTCTGAACAACAGCTCAGATTTCAACATGTACATAAACAAAGACAAATAAATTTATTAAAAATTATTAAAATATACATACAACATTATTAAAAAAATTTTAACATTTTTAAAATAAATTTAAGCTATAAATTTAAAAAAAGAATTTATGTAAAAGAGTGAAATCTTCACAAATTATATTTAAAGGTCTCTCATTCTGTGATCAGATCTAAAAGATGGAGGCAAATTTAATTTAATTTAATAAGGGGTTTTAATTACAGATTTACCTTCTCCATGTACGAGGTAAACCAGGCTGGTGGCGTCTTGTCCTCTGCTTTCCCGCTCTTTAGCTCGTTGAGGGTCACCTTTATAATATTACAAAAAAAAAAAAATCAGACATTAGCAGAAATTAATCAGTTCAATGCTGCAACTTTCATACTTTTTGTTTAAACTGTAAACGCAAACAGACAGAACACTCCTTTATATGCAAATTACACTATATTAAATCTTTAAAAAAAAAACTCAGAGACGGTTTCCATGGAAACGACGTTGTCTGTGTCCGAGTGTGCAGCGAAAAACTGCATATTAGGATTTCTTACTAAACCGTGCTAATGTGCAGCAGCCTGAACGCTTCAACTCACCGCTTGTGCCAGACTCGGGCAGTGCTGAGGAGGTCGGAATCCTTTCTTCGGCTCGGTCAGGCTTCCGGATTTCACCTGGGACAAACCCGGGCCTGGGACGGGACCGGGAACTCGTCCGGTCGTCCCTCTGCTCTCGTACACGTTCATCTGTAGCCTGTTGCCCTGCCGTGCTGCGCTCTGAGGAGAGCAACAATAAACACTTAATTAGCTGGAGGGTTGTTGCTTTAATGAGATAAAACGAGTCTGAAATGAGACGAACGAGACGTAAATACAGTGTCGAATTTCACATTTAATCCACAGCAGTTGTGAGATTTGGAAACTCGCTTTGCTACACTAAAAACACAAGAAATAACGTAGTACCTTCAGAGCCTCCTCATACTCCACTGAGGAAGAAAAACAAACAGGTCAAATTTTAATCATTCTAGATTACAAAAAAAAAAAGAATAAGGTACAAGAGAGGAAAAATCTGTTACTCACGCTGGCTGTTGATAGACACCTACAACAGACGAGAAAACATTGATAAGAACAGAGTAAATATGACGCACTTGGCAACGGTCCAACTTCGTGACACACTCACCTCTTCGTTTTCGTCATCGAGGTACGTCATCTGTAGACTGCACAAGCCGAAAGACCTTTTCACCTGCGGCGAAAAAACAGCTTCTTTTAGACAATCGAGACGCCACAAACCTGCTCCACAGGTCTCCAGGAAGAATGCTCGCTTGTGCGCTCGCTCTCGCTCTCTCTCTCTCTCTCTCTCTCTCTCTCTCATGCCTTTCTCACTGATTCATCACAGCTTTACACAAATGCGCTCTTTCTAATACCTTTAAAATGTTTCTATAGCAACAGCTCAAACACAGGCACTCTTTTATATAGATAAACAGTGAATTTAGTTTGGGAATAATCAATGACAGGACGGTTTGATGCTAAGTTGATTGTTTTCCTATCACAACGCGTCATGAAGTGTTTTATTTCTCGTTTACCAGAGCGATTTTCCAACTATTAGACTTGACACTTTTATCCCATTATAGCTACTTTTAAAGGTTGTGGAACGTCCATGAAACAAGTTTCAGCAGCTATAAACAATCGTTGCTTCACCAGCCTCTTGTTTTCTCTCTCTTGATGTTAATAAGTCAAGAAAAACAAAAACAACAGCTTGACATGTTACCAAGAAATGTGCAAATTCCTCTGTCGGAAAGAAAAAAAGGTACACCTTTACCTCACTGCCACTGGAGACTCCTTCCATAAATTACACAAAACTAAACTTCCTGTGAATGAGCTAACATTTAGGTTTATATAATTGGGGTTTAGGGGGGCATGGTGGTTTAGTGGTTTGCCTCACACCTCCAGGGTTGGGGGTTCAATTCCCGCCTCCGCCATGTGTGTGTGGAGTTTGCATGTTCTCCCCGTGCCTCGGGGGTTTCCTCCAGGTACTCCGGTTTCCTCCCCCGGTCCAAAGACATGCATGGTAGGTTGATTGGCATCTCTAAATTGTCCGTAGTGTGTGATTGCGTGAATGAGAGTGTGTGTGTGGGCCCCGTGATGGGTTGGCACTCCGTCCAGGGTGTATCCTACCTTGATGCCCAATGACGCCTGAGCCTGAGGCACAGGCTCCCCGTGATTGGATAAGCGGTAGACAATGAATGAATACTTGGGGTTTATTGATCTAATAAAAGTAATCTGACTATATAATCATGCATCAGTTCATTAGTTGCTTGCTGAGTGTCACAGAAATGATGCTCTGTATGTGTATAAGGTGATGAAAACTGATACTAGACTGTTTTATTCTTTTACCTTGAAACCCTAAGCGGTCGATGTTTACCTCATGCAACCGAACATAACCTGGAATAACCCAAACGGACACGCCCACTTTCGTCAGGTGACACGTTTGTCAATTAGCTGAGTCAGGTGTGAGTCAAAGATATAAAAATACTTAAAAAAAAATATTCCCTCAAGGAAACTAAAAAGGGAAGAAGGAATATCAAGGAATAGTATTGAAACATGGAGGATAAACCACGCACGATCAAAATGGTCGCGTTATTGTTATACACATCCCTGATAATGCCGGATTAAGGGTTTAACAGGCCTTACAGACATTACAGCACACAACATCTCCTGCGTTCACTCTCCACTCTCATGCTTGTGCATTTATGCATATGTATCTTATTTATTAAAAACAACATCTCTGTTGATGATGATGCGCGTAAAACGAGCAGTACGAGATAAAAAAAAACAAAACAAGCAACATCCTCGGCGCTCACCGTGGCCTCCATGGACTCCCAGCTCTTCGTCTCGGAGCCGGACAGCAGGAAACTCTTCGTGTTGCCCCGAAAATTCACCTTCAGGTTGATGTACAAGTCCATGGCGGCTTTAATAACGGCGTCCGAGCCGCTGCATGAAAATGATTAGAGAACAACGCTTTAAAATCAGACGATTAAACACGACTCGGCTTCGGGGAGAACCGTCTTCTGTGTTTACATCAGCGATTGTAAACACACCCACTGGGTCACGTGACCTGGGAACGTCCGGCAATGACGTCATTGCAAGAGGAGATCGGCTGTCAGTCAGTGTGTCTCGAATAGAGCGATGTGTGAAAGGATGTGAAAAATAAATAATATGTATCGAGTGTGTGTTTGAGAAGCTAATTTACTACAGTGCAATAAGGAAATATGAAGGGGGGTGTGTGTGTGTGTGTGTGTGTTATTGCATAGCATCACCTCATGAGGGCAGTGAAAACATTTCCAGGTTGTTGCTTGAGGATGTCAGCATGACCCTGACCGTTCTTCATACATGATATTTATCAGAAGAGAAAATGTGGGTTGATTAAGTGAAACTATTCCTTCATTCATCTTCATTAAACTCTTAACTCTGGTGGATCTGGAGTCTGTCCTGGGTGTGAAGTGGGAATACACCCTTGATGAGGATGCCAGCTCACACAACACACAGACACACACACATATTTATACTGAAGGCCATTTTAGACTCCCAATACACCTAACCACATCCCCAACCCCCAGCTTGCCCCACCCAGCATTTCTGTGAGAATACAAAGTTGTTTTATAAAACTATTCACCTTTGAATTTATTTAATATATTCTGAGCCCCTGTGGGGTTTTTTCTGAAATTAAAATAGTTTTTTTCTATTAAAGGAAAGCTAAAATAAACTACCGGGACGTCTCCCTGGAGAGGTGTTCCGGGCATGTCCCACCGGGAAGAGGCCCCGGGGAAGACCCAGGACACGCTGGAGAGACTACGTCTCTCGGCTGGGAACACCTCGGGTCCCTCCGGAAGAGCTGGAGGAAGTGTTTGGGGAGAGGGAGGTCTGGGCATCCCTGCTTAGACCGCTGCCCCCGCGACCCGGCTCCGGATAAGCGGAAGACAATGAATGAATGAATAAAATAAACTATTTCATTATATGTACTCTTGAATGATAAGAGTTACTATACTGAAACAGTATGGAACGGGATGCTGACCCCATGATGATTAAGATTCCCAAGGCCAGTGTGGGGCAGGACGGTGAATACTTACTAAACCCAAACCCAATTAACTTTGTAAATACAGACTTATCTTATTTTTAATCTTAAATTCCCCCTTAGTGACCGTCCTCCTTCTTCTCCTTCTTCCACATTGAACTAAGTCTCTCACATTGAAACAACTCTCTTATGGTTTCTTATCATCCAGGATCAAAACATTCAAACAATTTCTTAAAATTCAGGATTCAGTGAACAGATTTTTTTCAGTAAATAATCTAATCTGTGAAGAAGAAACTCTGTGAAACTTCAGCTATGAACAGAGAAAAAGATCGAAAACTAAAGGTGTGAACCACCATCATCCAACCAATCAGGATGCAGGGGTGTGTCTACATGTCTTTCTGTTCAGGAAGCTCCGCCTCTCGCTCAAGCTTTCAGGTGTTCAACAACATGTGAAAATGTTGAGCATGGCTTTGGGGTTTTTTGTTGGAATAACGAGCCTCACTGTAAATGTTTTTGTAAATAATGTCAATAATAGTGAAACGCAAAATCTCACACTGTGCTCACGGATCCATCTGAAGGCTGTTTGTGGCTGAAGCAAATAAGCTACTGAAAATCTACTGCAATCATTGTTTAGTTTCAGATTTAAAATCAGACGCTTTATAACATCCTTCTCTCGAAAATTTCAAGCTAGCAAGCGTCATCTCCGTTAGCATTACTTCTCCTTAAGAAGCTTTCTAGACAAGTTTGTTAAATAAACACTTGTTCTGATGTCACGTGATTGGCCGATCTAATTCAATTAAATCTCTGAAGCCGTTGTTGCTTACGTACTTAAGTGCATACAGCATACACTGTACCTTTCTGATGTGTTTTAATTTCTCCTTTTTTTCATGTTAAACCACTTTTTTCCACACTTCATCCACATTATTACTGCTGCAATTTTCTAACACTAAGGTTCCACTTTTTTCCCCAATCTGTTCCGGATGATAAAGTGGTCAAGTGGCTCGGGGTCTAATTGCACCCTATTTCAACTGCACTTATTCCAATTTGGTTCAATTTGGAGTCAGTGTACTTCCTGCTCACACAAAGCTAAATGTCTCTGGGAAGTGTTCAGTCAGAGGTACAGTCAAGAGCCTGCTGTTAGGCGACATTTGGAAACAGTCCCAAACGGGAAGAAAGCCAAGAGCAGCACACGGACATTTAACCAAAACCAGGCTTTCCAGTGATTTTTGAACCCTGATGGACTTCCGAACGTCTGAGGGGGACTTTAGATTTTAGATGTTTTTCTTCTTTTAGAGCCTGATGTTAACAAATATGACATGAAGCCAGCCTACAAGACGTAAACAACATATGTGGAAGAGCTGGAGTTGAGTTGAGTCGATCCACGGTTTATTTTTGATGGATATTTATTAATCAGTTTAATAATATAAATTAGAACTTAATTATAAGGGATACATCTTAGAATCTGGAAAATGTTTTGGAAAATGGTTCATTTTTTTTGTCTTAACCAAAAAATACCAAATGTATTTTTAAAAAATAGTATCACGAGAGAATGTTGTTTATGTAGTTAACTCATCGATCATTATGAAATACTGTGGCTTGCATAAGTATTCACACCCCCTTCAACTTTTCCACACTTTGTTGTGTTACGACCTGGAAGTTCAATTCAATTCAATTCAATTTTATTTGTATAGCGCTTTTAACAAAGAGCATTGTCTCAAAGCAGCTTTACAGAACATAAGAAACAATAAACAGACAAACAAACAGTCCTAGATGTTAGACAAAGTTTTCCCTAGTGAGCGAGCCTGAGGTGACTCAGGTGACTGTGGCAAGGAAAAACTCCCTTAGATGGAATTATGGAGAAACCTTGAGAGGAACCAGACTCAAAAGGGAACCCATCCTCATCTGGGTGACACACGGAGAGTGTGATATGAACAATGTCCTTTCTGCATTAGTTGTGTGATGCAGATACAGCATGTGTAGAATGTTATGTGTAAAATGTCCACATAGGGTTGGCAGTGCTGCTTTGAATACTCCAGTCCTCAAAAAGCAGAACCCGGCTGGAGCTGGTCCATCTCTGGATGCCACCGGAGCTGGCACAATCTCTGTGTGACTCGGGGGTGGGTAGAAGAAGGGAAACAAATGGAAAGGAATTAGCGTAGCTGCTATGCATAATATTAGCAGGCACTAGATGATGATGTGCATTCAATCGGATGTATTGGAGTACAAGGTTATGGGATGTATTAGGTGTATGCCTGGCTAAAGAGATATGTCTTTAGTCTACATTTGAACTGGGAGACTGTGTCTGAGCCACGAACACTGTCAGGAAGACTGTTCCAAAGTTTAGGAGCTAAATATGAAAACGCTCTACCCCCTTTTGTAGACTTTGATATTCTGGGAACTACCAGAAGTCCGGAGTTTCGAGATCTTAAGGAGCATGATGGATTGTAACGTGTTAGAAGACTGGCTAGATATGTGGGAGCTAAACCATTTAGAGTCTTGTATGTAAGTAGTGCTAGTTTATAATCAATTCTAAATTTAACAGGTAGCCAGTGCAGGGATGATAATATTGGGGTTATATGGTCATACTTTCTTGACCTGGTAAGGGCTCTGGCTGCATTCTGGACTAAATGTAGCTTGTTTATTGAAGATGCAGGACAACCACCTAGTAATGCATTACAATAGTCCAGTCTGGAGGTCATGAATGCGTGAACTAGCTTTTCTGCATCAGATACAGATAAAATGTTCCTAAGCTTGGCGATATTTCTGAGGTGGAAGAAGGCTATTTTTGTAATATCGGAAATATGTTTTTTAAAGGACAAACTGCTGTCTAATATTACGCCCGGGTCTTTCACTGTGGAGCTAGTAGTAATAGAACATCCTTCTAAATACAGGTTGAATTGTGAGAGCTTCTGTGTACTGGTTTTTGGACCAATCAGTAATATCTCTGTCTTATCAGGATTTAGTAATAGAAAATTATCAGTCATCCAATATTTAATATCTTTAACACACTCTGTTAATCTAGACAGTTTAGATATTTCATCTGGTTTTGATGAGATATATAACTGTGTATCGTCATTGTAACAAAGGAAGTGAATTGGATGTGATTGGGATTATAGAATGTCACAAATCTACGCAAAATATTCCATAACACTGAAGAGAGACCTGGAAAAAAAGTTTAAAGTATGAGGCTGGAAGGCAAAAGTATTTACCCCCACTGCTGAGAAACATCTCCATTAGTTCTGGTAACCATCAGAAGTCACATAACTATTTAAGTATAATTGATGGAGTCTTAAATTAATGGATTAATGTGTGAGATAGTCTAAATATTTATCTACCAGTTTCCCAGAATTTGTTAGAGAAGAACACGAAGACCAGGAAGTGATCAAAACAAAGTTCTGAAAAATTATAAATCAGTGTTTGGTTAGAAAAAAAACATAAATAGGGTAATTTTGTTTATGGTATACACATAACTGATACTTCATATGAGTTTGCAAATATTTAAAATTTAGAGCAACTGTTAGCATAACAGAGGACTGTTATCATTGCATTTTAGATAAATTCCCGTCAGTGGTATATTGAGGAAGATATCCTGGAGTAAAGAAAATGTCAATGAACCTCTTTTTATTCGTGTAAATACTTTGTTAGCTTTTGGCCTACACACAATTTTGAAACTTCTAGCATTCTACTACACTGCATTTAGCTACTTAGAATATATACACTACATTGCCAAAAGTTTTGGGACACCCCTCCAAATGATTGAATTGGGTTCGGCCCCTTAGTTCCAGGGAAAGTTACTCTTAATGCTTCAGCATACCAAGACATTTTGGACAATTTCATGCTCCCAACTTTGTGGGAACAGTTTGGGGATGACCCCTTCCTGTTCCAACATGACTGCACACCAGTGACCAAAGCAAGGTCCATAAAGACATGGATGAGCGAGTTTGGTGTGGAGGAACATGACTGGCCTGCACAGAGTCCTGACCTCAACCCCATAGAACACCTTTGGGATGAATTAGAGCGGAGACTGCGAGCCAGACCTTCTCGTCCAACATCAGTGCCTGACCTCACAAATGCGCTTCTAGAGGAACGGTCAAAAATTCCCATAAACACACTCCTAAACCTTGTGGAAAGCCTTCCCAGAAGAGTTGAAGCTGTTATAGCTGCAAAGGGCGGAACAACTCCATATTACATTCATGTGCATTTAAAGGCAGACGTCCCAAAACTTTAGGCGATATAGTGTATTTTTTAAGCTAAGGATAAAACCCTGTCATAGGAAAATAACAGGAAAGGATTTGGTGCAATGAGGTCAGAGCTGCTGCTATAGAAAATTAATCAACCTGTCATGATTAAAATTCCTGACTCAGCTGTGCAGAAAGTTTTCCATCAGCATTTGTAATGTGCCTTATCTATAATCTCCCACTCCACATGTACTTAAATCACACTTTACTTATTCCCCAGAGACCAAAAACTGGAGTTTGCTCCTGTTTTTGTTGTGTCCATGTTGATGATTGAGTGTCTTTGTCATGTTCCACTTCAAAGTGGAGGTTAATATGAAGCTCATATGAACGTAGACACTCAGGACTTTGCAGTTTTTCAGAGTTTTTTTTAGCCTAGTCTATTTTACCTAGTTTAAATATTATAACTTTATTGTTGCAGTCATTATACTCTATATACAGAAACCCAACGGTGTTCTGAATAATCTTATAACAGACCTGCAGTGCTAAAATATTTCGTTTGTTTATCCTGATTGAAAATGTCTAAAATGTCCAGCGGTAGGAATGAGCACCAGCGTACGTTTTGTTTTACTCAAAAAGTCTTTAAAAGCTGCCCGGATCTTCGTTATAGACTGGAGCAGATGTATAAACTGGAGGAACATCTGGATTTTGTCAGTGAGCAACAGTCACTGAGGTGAAGCTTCCTGCAAATCATCAGCAAACATTCCCTCTTGAAAGCAAACAAAATGAAATACTCACGACACGTGTAACAGATTTTTATTAGATCGGATGTTAATGATCGAGTTTCCCCTGAAGACATCTGCAGTTCTGGAATTTATGTCTGCTCCCCGATTTGTCGAAAGGGTTTTCATTCCTGTGTGCACTCGCATGCTTGTGTCCCCTACAGATGGTGGATTTATAACTTTAACACATAAACGGCTGCAGGTTTCCGGAATCCCTTTCACCACTAAATGATGCGTGGGATGAAGGTAAGCACATTTTTCTCCTCGCTGATATCTCTCCCCTGCATTCAGATATTCTTCTTCTGAATGTCTGATTTTTTTTTTTTGTATGACAGTTCATCTAAGAATTCTACATTTATTTGAGAGATGAATTCAACTATTATTCAATCATTCACATTCATAAATTCGGTGAAACAACTGGATTTTATAAAGTGCAGCTCTTTCTTCATTATCCATGTTCTTCAGTTCTCACACTCTACATCCTGAACAATTTTAGCTATTTTCTTATTTTTTGCCCTAAAAAAAAGAGAAGCTCTGTGGGAGCATGACATAAATTGTTTTCTAGGATCGATTTCCCTTTTCTAAATTTAGAAGAGTGCCGAGTTTTCTCTCTGTGTTATGATTAGCATGGATCTGCTGAGTGAAAGGATGTAGCACAATGGTGATAAAACAGGAGGCGTATTTAAAGCCCGAGAACTGAGAACGGGGATCGTATGGGTGTGGTTTTACTCTCATGCATTTAACCCGACGGCACGGTGCAGACCTGCTCACATCTCAGCTCCTCCAGTGAAAAGTCACACCGAGCTCCGGCCCTCCGTTCCTTCAGAGGCATGGTTTCTCAAGTGACCACCTCCCTCGTCAAGTGCCTGCTGATTCTCCTCGGCTTGGTCTCAGTCATACTGAATATCGTTTTGATATGCATAAATTCCAACAGGCTTCCGAAATGCCAGATGCAATCACAAGGAACGGTGGTGGCCAACCACACAGACCACAGCTTGATATTCGCCGACCTCACCCCCGAAGAATACCACATGGTCCGCGATTACATGTGGAATCAGAAGGACTTGAGGATTTCTCACTCTGCCTTTGCAAAAACGTCAGAGAACTACATCTTCTTGATTGACCTCGTGCTTCCGAAAAAAGCCGAAGCACTGAGTTATCTGGATTCTCAGGGAGTCAAACCCAAACGCCAAGCCAGTGTTGTGGTGTTTTTCGGGGAGCATAGCTACCTCAAAGAGTACATCGTTGGACCTCTGACCGGTCCCATCCGCCATCGGGATGTCACAAAGGAGAAGTACAAGGTGCAGAGCCTACCTTACACGGCCCGCCCTGTGACCATCGGAGAATATGGGCAGCTTTTCCAGTTGGTGTATGGTAAGGTCTTCAGCCAGCTTCAGTCAGAACTGAAGGAGAGCTTCGGTTACGACCCAAAAAACCCAAACCTTCAGGTTTTCGAAGGAATGCCCAGAGGAGTAAAAGCTGGCGATCGGAAGACATGGATGTCATTCTTCCGTGCGTACAGCGGTATGTATATCCATCCAGTTGGCTTTGAGATTTTAATCTGTCATGAAAGTAAAAACTTCTCAGACTGGACCATTGAAAAGCTCATGTACAACGGCATGTACTTTGACAGCATTGAGGTTTTTAAAAGCAAATATGCAGCAAATGCTTTGGAAAAAATTGCCTTTAAAGAAATCCCTAATTATGCCTCGCTGAAACCGAGAAGCATACCTACAGGGCTGGGACCACAACAGTATTACCTCCAAGGCAAGCGCTTCAGCGTGAAGAACAACCAGGTCATTTACCAGGACTGGAGCTTTGCGTTTGGTCTGAGCTCACTGACTGGCATGCGAGCCTTCGATATCCGTTTCAGAGGAGATAGGATTATCTACGAGCTTAGCGTCCAGGAGGCCATGTCTGTGTACGGCTCAATAACACCAGGGATGATGCTCACCAAGTTTCTGGACTCTAGCATCGGCATCGGCCGCTTCGCCCACGAACTGGTGCGAGGTGTCGACTGTCCCTATTTCGCCACTTACGTAGACGTTTACCGCTACATTGACATCAACGCCACGCAGCTTTTCAGAAACGCCATCTGTGTCTTTGAGCACGATGTGGGACGACCGCTACGCCGTCACTTTTCAGATTTCTTCTCCAACAGCTACGGCGGTCTGACCAACAGCGCCCTGTACCTCCGCAGCATCACAGCCATCGGCAACTACGACTACATCTGGGACTTCATCTTCTACCAGAGTGGCACGGTAGAGGCCAGAGTTCACGCCACCGGTTATATATCGTCCTCTTATAAAGTGCCCGGCAGTCTGAAGTACGGCCACCAGGTCGCCGAAAATGTGTTAGGTAACGTCCACACGCACTTCGTGAACTTCAAGGTGGATCTGGATATTTTAGGTAAGTGACAGGCGCCTGTTAAAATATATCGTCAGCTTGAGATTTTGGTGTAATTATTTTTAATGTAGGATGATCGAAATGATGAAATGCTTACATTGTTTCCATATATTTGGATGAATTGTGTATTCTCTTAAACTGTAGTAATAGAAAATTTTTTATTAAACTTTTTTGAAGTGGACGGAACAGAAATCATCACACCATTTCACAAATCCCAGAAAATCCTGTTTGCTGATATAAACATAATTTTCTGTATCATTATAGTAATTTCTCTTATAGCCCTTATAAACAACACTAACTAGAGTTGAAATCAGGTTAAATTTTATTCCTGTATTATGAACAAAACATTTTCTCGAGATTTGATTGTTACTTATTCTTAGTTATTCCCCAAGCAGAAGCAAATGACTTTCCCAAAATGTTGATTATTCCTCGATTTATGCTAGATTTTATACTGAAAAATATTTTTTAATTCAAATAAAATAAATTGTATAACATCACAGCAAACGTTTCTCCAAAAAGTCAAATAAAAATTAAATTAAATTCTAACATCAAAATAAACTTCATTTAACTATACAATTCATTAACTATTCATTTTTAACTTTTTAAATGTACTTAAAAAGCATCTAATGCAAAAATATCAATCTGGGAAAAGATTAATCATGTTATTAATAATTGTAATAAATGTTATTCTTTTATTTATTTATTTATTTAACATAAAATGTTGACAATAAAAGATAACATGTTTTATCACACAGTAGCTTGTCTTCTTTTAGAAAAAAAAAATGAGGAAGTAATTTTACATGAACTTTATTATTCTATATTTTTATTATACAACTATTATAATTAATTAAAGTTATTAATTATTATTAATTTAATTAAACTAATTAAAGTTATCAGATTAAATTCATGTTGGACAAGAATGCCATTAAAATTCTGAGCGTCTCAATGGCACTATTATATCAAATATATATATATATATATATATATATATATATATATATATATATATATATTTTTTTTTTTTTTTAATAGCAAAATATCGTGTACTGATTGATATTTCTGCATGAACATGATTCATTAAAAACATGTCCAATTTGTTTTGAATATGAATCTATTTTCCTTATTAATACATAAAATTCCTAAACCAGTTCCTCAACTTACTCCATTGTAACCTTCATGTTTTGTTTTAAACGCAGCTGAAGTTACTTGTTCTTTATAGACTATTAAACAGACTAAAGGAGATTTCCGCAGTGAAACATCACAAACAGCTGGAACACAGGGCCACTGGGCTGCAAAAGTCTGAGGCTACTCTGGAAACCTGGGGTTTATTTTTTTATTTACAATTGGCAAGAAACTGAAGGTTTTGGAAATTTTAAAAGATTTAAAAACAAAGAAATAAATGTTCGAGTTTTGCAATGTTTTGCTGAAATAAATCTCTTCTGAAGCGTGGGATCAGGTGACACTCAGATAGATTTGATCGCAAATGAATTAGAAGGTTTTACGCAATCTTATGATCCACAATCTAAAATCTTTTCACTCCAGTTGTGGACAGTAATATAATTAATTTTCACATCTGCTCTCAGACTTTTCGACTCCACTGAGCGATCAGTTCAAGACCTTCAGGGGGGAAAAATGCAGGCTTTAAACAAATAAAAGTGAGGAATTCATCCAAAAAAAGAAACATAAACAGTTTTCTTCTGATGTCAGACGCAGTCACTCAGCCAAGACATGTTAGCACAGGCAAAGATAAGCAAAGAGGCTAAAGACGCAAGAGCTAGAATATGCAAAGTTTGTGTCTGTTTCTTTAACACAGACCACGTCAACAGTCTCGCTAAATGTAAGCAACAAATTGCATGAACTAGCACGCAAGAGAAAGCCAAAGCTGTGGATGAAATCTAAACGAAAGTGCGAAAAATACAGTAATGAACATGAAGATGCACACTTGGTGACTCGATGCATGCAAAGAAACTAGCAGACAAAATCTAACTAATTCCGGGAAGGCTAACTGACAAAAAATGGAACTTGGTATGTGAAGGCTAACTAGCAAGCAAAAGCTAACCTACTGAGTGAAAGCTAAGTGAGCAAATAAAAGCTAGATTAAAAAATAGTCTCTTTAAACATAAGAAACTGATTGTGTAAAAGCTAACTAGCAAGCTAGTAAGGGTAGGGAGCAAACAGCAACTAGCAGATAAAAACTAACCAAGCAAAAATGGAACATCGTAGGTGAAAGCTAACTTGCAAGCAAAAGTTAAGCTAACTGAGAAAAGAACAGCTAGCCTATGATTCCATGTTGTTTCTCAGAGTTTTTGTATAAACAGTTATTAATAAGACATATGTATTCCTTAAAAGTGTACATCTCTTAGTGTTTTTTGTTTGTTTATTTTTATATTCGCAGTTTCTTATTTTAGCTTTAAGGGCAGGTTTAAGACTCTTTTCTGAATGGCTAATCTCTGTTGGTTTTCTGGCTATTATTATTAATGCTTTGTTAATCATTTTATGGCAGATGCCAAACCTGTCAGCAGCTGATCTCAGCAGCACACTGTGCTTCCTGTAGCATCATATTAATGACTGATGCCCTGCTTTCTGAATCTGAAGGTGTGAGGAACACGTTCCAGACCAAAGACATGGAGTACGAGGAGGTGTCTTTGCCCTGGATGCCTGAACGCAAGGCCAAAATCCCCAAAGTGGTGGAGAAACAGCTGAAGACCGAGCAGGAGGCGGCGCTTCGATACGGCACTAAAATTCCCCGTTATCTCCATGTGGCCAGTAATCAGCAGAACCGGTGGGGCCACCAGCGCTCGTACAAGCTGCAGGTGATTAGTATGGCTGGAGATCACCTCCCAGAGAGCGAGCCGGAGGAGAGGAGCATGTCCTGGGCACGGTGAGAAGACGTTTAGTTTATATTTCATGAAGAAAAACACGTGGCAAGCACGTGGTTTAGATATTTAAAGAAGCGATTAAAAAAACGTTTACTTCTTTAGTTTTTGTGCAAAGCTAATGAAGCTAACATGTAGTGAAAGCTTATAGCCTCCAAATTAGCACTGTGCTTATTTCTGCCTCTTCTACTGACAACATAAATGTAGTGAATGTTTAAATGTAGACCTAGTCAGACTGTACTTCAACTTAAAGACACGCCCACCTGTCCCACCAGAAGACATGCCCACCTGTCACACCTGAAGACACGCCCATCTGTCCCACCTAAAGACACACCTACCTATCGCACCTGAAGACATGCCCACCTGTCTCACACGAAGACACACCTATCTATCCTACCCAAAGGCATGCCCACCTGTCCCACCTGAAGACACGCCCACCTGTCCCAACCTGAAGACACGCCCACCTGTCCCAACCTGAAGACACACGCCTGTCTATTTCTCTCAAATAAAACATCCACCTGTCTCACTCAAAGACACAACTATTTGTCCCAGTCAATGGCACACCCATTTGTCCAATTCAAATACACGCTCATTTGTCCCAATGAAAGACACACCCATCTGTCTCACTCAAAGACACAACCATTTTGCCAATTCAAAGACACACCCATTTGTTCCAAAGACACGCCTGCTTGTCCTGTTCAAAGACATGCCCATTTGTCCCAAAGAATGACACACCCATTTGTCCCACTCAAAGTCACCTCGACCTGCTCCACAATAAAAGACATATACATCTGTCTGGCTCAAAGACACAGCCATCTGTCCTACTTGAAGACACTCCCACAGATCCCACACAAAGGCACACCCATTAGTTCTTTAACATAAATAATTTAATATACTGTATGTAATACACAGTTCAGAGTTCTATAACATCACTTCCTGATCTTTCCTTCCTTCTCTCCATTCTCTCAGGTACAAAGTTGCCATAACAAAGCACAAAGACTCGGAGCAGACCTGCAGCAGTCTGTACAGTCAGAACAACATGTGGGACCCGGTAGTGGACTTCAGCAACTACATCAAGGATAATGAGAACATTGAGAATGAGGTGAGCATCAGAAAGGTGTTCTCATGTTCATTAAAACCTTTTTACGGATTCTGATTGGTGAAAGGGTGTTGATTGACAGCTGTCACATGTTTATGTTAATGAGATCTTTTTAATATGTTAGTGGACAAAGAAAAAACGTTTTCTCTGATAAGATGATGTCTGTAGGTTTCAATACTTTACAACAGTCAGAGGTCACGCTGTAGCTTTATGTTAGAATAATGATAAATACCAGGAACATGTTAATTGTTAACCGATCATGTTGGTACCTCTACTCCATCAGGATCTGGTTGCCTGGGTAACGGCGGGTTTCCTGCACATCCCTCACGCCGAGGACATCCCCAACACGGTGACGGTAGGAAACGGAGGCGCCGTCCTCATCCGCCCGCATAATTACTTCGACCAAGATCCGTCCATCCACTCGGCCGACGGCGTCTACATCAAGCCGGGAGCAGAAAGAGACTGTGAGTACAACAAGATGGCGTGTTTAGACAAACAGCTGTGTAACCCCACACTGGAGCCGTTCACGTACCACGGATTCAATGGCGTCATGAAATTTGACGAATAAACATATCACATTAAAGATGTCTGCTGTTCTTAATTAATTCCTCTCCTCATCACTATAGTCACGTCTTCACTCTTAGCATCGTGTGGTCTATGTGGCCCATTTCTTCGCTTTTTTTTTTCTTTTTTTTTCCTGGAGAAATTTATTTTTGCTTACTCTTCAGTTAACGTCAAATGAGATTCAACGAAAATGAATAAACAAAGTCACGCTGAACTTCAGAAGTTTTTTCTCTCTTTTCAGGTCTTTTCAAAACCAATGAATTTGTATACTTCTTTTAAAAACCCATTTTATTTGGGACAAAGTAGTTCACATATTAAGAAGTTAAAGAGAAGAAACCAGCTACCTTGAAGCTAATCTTATAAAAAACATGTCCCAAATTTTCATTTAAACCACAGCAGTTTGATGAAAACTACGACATTCTTTAATTTTATGAATTAAAGAACACCGCATCATCATTTTAATCCATTTACGGTTATTTTTAATGATGTGGAACGTTTAGGAATCAAATTAATTCCTGTTCTCATGTGCATTATAGCAGCTACAGTCGTTACTGAAAAATCATAAAATTCCGATGTCGGAAAATTTAACGTTCTAGCTTTAATGATATAAAAAAAAAAAAGCGCTGACACTGGAGACTCCTTCCATCACTGTCCATAAACATCTCATTTTACGTGGAACGTCAAGCTGTGAACGGTTTGTTACTACAGCAACGCTAACGATAGAAACGATAGAAACCTGCAATGTGCAGCGGACCAATCAGAAACCAGAATCAGTGCTGTGCCATGAATATCACATAACCTGATATCATAGAAGCTTAAATACTGAGTGTTCATCTTTTTAGCTACTTTCTATGCAACTTACTTTACCTTCATTTACTTTACCCTCATTTTCAGCCTACCTCATTTCAGCCAAGAATCGTCTCATGTCCAGTTTTTGCAAACAAGTAATTCGCTAACATGAAATTAAAAGCGTCTGATCGTATGCTGCATGTCTTGCGTGTCGTGTCATTCATAACGGGGCATTTTAATCAACAACAACTCACACACTCACAAAACACAAAACTACTGATTCTCTGGCTCGTGACTCTCGCACTAATTTTCTTACAGTGGATTATTATTAAAAAAAATAAAATAAAAAAAGCTACGTTCATTTGAATTTACTGCTCCCAAACATATGTGAAAGTCCAAACGTAAAAAAAAAAAAAGTACTTACACACTGAAAATACAAAACGTTGTGGAATTAAAGACGGCGTGAGTTTTTCAGCGTTGCTTACGCTACAGTGTTTCCCTGTTTTGGAGATTTTGACGTTATTTCATGTACGTTTTATCATCTATAATAAGTATCTGTATCAACATGTCACTTATGTAAGAGAAGTAAAACTTAAATAAAGTTGAATTGAATTCCTCTGCAGTGGTGTGTGTATATATTTTGGCATCATTTTAGCCAGAAGAAGGAGGAAGGACTAATGGTTGTTTTTGTCCCTAGTGTTTCCAAGTGAATATAACACACACACACACACACACACACAGAGATGAAGAAGCACTGTTTAGACTGCCTCTGTCGCTTGTGTATCATAGAAACACACACACTTACAGCTCCATCAATAACCAGCAGCAGGAGGTGATGGTCAGGTCAAAGGTCAGTTTTATTTAGATTTATTTTTAAAACAATATGTAAATGATTTTTAAAGCTTTACACAATTTATTTTTGGGCATGGTGTTATAGTTTACAAGGATGATGCTCAAGACCTTTTTTTAAAACATATTTTATTAAATAAATTGTGGTGTTTCAGAAGTATTTCTGCTTTTAGCCTACTAGCGGTGATATATTCATCGAAAAGTTCCAAGTAAACAAAAACTGTTATTGTTGTTCCACAGAAATGTTTGTCTCTTCAAAGTAAATGTTGATCTCAAACCCATTTCTGCTCTATGAGACGCTCCAAGTGCTTTTTCATCTAAAAAAACAGCTCAAAATCGATCTTCAACCAGGATGGATGAGGTCGCTGACCGTAGTGTCGTCCGCAAACTTCAGGAGAAAAGATAAGGGAATGAACTTTTATGTGAAGTTTAATTTCCCCAAACATTTTTTAGACTTTTTGAACATTGTTAGCTCCTACAGGATGTTCGATTGTCCCTCGGAAGAATCCCTTAAGGGCTCTGTGCAAAACACTACAGCACAGATTCCCTATCAAATAAGACTCCAAGATTTAGAAAGCTATGCCTTATTGAAGAACCTTTTCTTTTTGTTTTGAATGTAAGTAGTGGTTGTTTTTTTATTCATAAATTGGAAAAAATCATTATTCGTGACGGTAGGCTGTGAATTTCTGCAGAAATGTCTATCAGACATGACCCTATAGATGAAATCCCAGCAATCTGAGCATCGAGAGGTCCGTCCCAAATCGCTCAATTATGTGCTGGTCAACCCCTGTGTAGTGTAAATAGGGTAAAAATTCCAATAGAAATAAGAAGTGCACTTCAAGGACCTGGACGATGCACTTATTCAGGCAAAAAAAAAAAAAAAAAAAAGTGTGAATCTTGGACACTTCATGCACTCAACACACAGCTTTGTGTACATAGAGGAAAAGGGGCGGGGCTATCAGGCGCTGATGCTGGATGATAAAACATTTCCAATATGGCCGACGAAACTCCTGTGGACGAAACGTCTTACAAACGTCTTTTAAGTGTTTGAGCTCAGGCAATGCTGTGTGATTTATTTTAACATTTTTAAAAAATTCACCGCATTCTGCTGAAGCTGCTGTAACGTTACGTGCTTGATGTCGTTCGTCATCGACTGGGAACCAGCTTCTGCTTCCGCTTAATAAAAATTGTTTATTTTGAGACGATACGATCCTTCTGACATTCATACACTAGACGCTAGGGTACAGAGTGCATAGTGGAAGTGTGTAGTGTGTCATTTAGGACGCAGGGTTGATGTGTAATCCCACACATGCAGGTCTCCCGTTTACATCATCAGGAGAATCTGATCATTTGTGGCAGTGTTTGGACCCGGGGTTAGCTGCAGGGCTATGTATAGCAGCACCACCGGTGTTTGTGGCGGTTCTGGAGTTGCCTCAAAGCGACCTGTCGGAGTAATGAAAGAGAAAGCGGTGAGAAAAGGCAGGCAGACATGAGACACATCATCATCATCATCACTAAATGTTTGCATTCCTGATATTCACTGTATGTTTTTTCCCTCACTAAGCTAATGTCTGAATGAAGTTTTGTCACCAAAATATTTCCTTTTTTGAAAAATGTCGGTCTTGAACACATTCACACGGACTTGGTGAGGTGCTTTCGGATGCTCTGGGACTTCCTGTCATTTAACAGCATGAACTTTCCATATAGCTGAATACTGAGCTATGAAGGCGGCCATCTTGGGCAAAAAAAAAGAACTTTTTTTCGCATAGTGTCTATCTGTGAAGTGTAAATTTCTAATATCTCAGATTTAATATTTGTGCATGTAATTACTAAGAATTTTGGAAAGCATGTTATTTTACAATATGGTGACAGGTGTGTGTTAAATGTTTAAAAAAAAAAACAATTCGAGATACATGGGTGGGGTTCAAAGGGAGAGTTTCTGCAAAGAAAAGATAATCGTCATGTAATGGTACAAAAGGATCTACTGAGTGACGTCAGGAGTTTCCCATGGATAAGCTTGGCTTTGTTGATCGGATCACACGGGCCAGCCTTCGCTCCCCGCGTGCATCAGTGAGCCTCGGCCGTTCATGACCCTGTCTCCGGTTTACCACTGTTCCTTCCTTGGACCACTTTTGATAGATACTGACCACTGCAGACCGGGAACACCCCACAAGAGCTGCAGTTTTGGAGATGTTCTGATCCAGTGGTCTAGCCATCACAATTTGGCCCTTCGTCAAACTCGCTCAAATCCTTACGCTTGTCCATTTTTCCTGCTTCTAACACATCAACTTTGAGGACAAAATGTTCACTTGCTGCCTAATATATCCCACCCACTAACAGGTGCCATGATGAGGAGATCATCAGTCTTATTCACGTCACCTCTCACTGCTCACAGTGTTATGGCTGATCGCTGTATTTGAGAATACGTAAGATAATAGAACCCACATACATGGTCAAAAAGCCGGGTGTCATGCAGTTGAAGGGAAATCATCAACATCATGGTGATGTGATGAAGTACAGATACTGTCACCACCCTGAAGTTGATCTTTTTCCTATATCCAACCTTAGTAATGTATGACTGATTATTTAAACAACTTTATATCCTTTTAAAGTTACATTTAACTGTACCGCTGTGGAAGAGCCATAAAACTACTGAGCTCCTGATATCACTTATATTGCAGCAGCTGTATACAGATGTTCTCTAGTTTCTTTCTCTCCAACAACAAAGCGTAAACTCCTCCATCCAGAAGTTGTCTTAAAACTTCAAATTATAGCTTTTACCTATGACTGATACAAAACACTGAGACTGGAGACTCCTTCCTAATGTCTGGATTGAGCTACAACTCAGATGTAGCAAACACCTAATAGGTTTATGACACCAAAGTATTACATTTCGGCCCTGAACACATTCACACGGACACGGTGAGGTGATTTTGTGGGACTTCCTGTCATCTAACAACATGAACATTCCATAGCCGTCACTGTTAGATAATGAAGAACTCGAGAACCGAAGAACCTCTCCTGGCTGATGAAATATTTTAATAAACAAATTGTGCGATTTATTTTATTTATCCAATCCCATTAAACGTTTGATGGAGTTTCTGTGCTCGAGCTGTTGTTGTGTATGTTGTACAGCTGCACATTACCTCCACATTGCATAGTAACTTCTAAAAACACGTTGTCCCTCCAGGCCTCCAGGAAGAATAAGCAGCTTTTTCAGATTATTGCTGCAGGAACACGGAGGAAACAGAACGGCGGACTACTTGGAGAGAGTGAGAGGAGATGGGGGTAATGGGGTTCCTAGAAATTCCTCGTCAGGTTTAAGTTCTAGACCCAGCTTTCAAAATACAGAGGTCACAAGGGGGTCATGTACGCTGGTTTTCTCCCGCATCTCAACATTCCCATAGGAACAACCCCCATTCCAGATAAACAGAGCATGCAGGACGTGCTGGCGGAGACGTTTCCTATCAGCAAATTAACATTCCATATTATTGACAGACGTATTCAGACTCTCATGCACTTTATCTTGCAAGCGACTTGTATTTCTCAGTATTTCCCTTATCAACGTTCCGATCCTGACACTCGACAAGAAAAGCTGTAAAACAGAGGCTTGATTACAATAGAGGCTTGATTACAGCTGGCAGCAGTGCAGAGTGTGTGTGTGTGTGTGTGTGTGTTTGTGTTGGGAAGAAGCCTGGAGTGTGAGGAGGAGGTCCGTGGTTGTTATGGGATATACATGTGTGTGTCTCTTTACGCTTGATTGAATCCAGAAGCTGGAACCATAGTTACAACACAATTCCATCACTTGAGAAACTGCGAGACTTTCAAGGAATTCAGCACTGGGGTATTATTTACAGGACAGTAATCAACAACAGGCAAGGAAGCGGAGTTACTGCTAACATCTCAAATGTTGATGGGTTTCCTAGAACATCACGTCCTGATGTGCTTTATTCTTCTTGAATCACTGAAGCTGCGTATTTTCTCATAACAGCATATTACAGCAACTCTCCAACTATAACAATGCAGGATTTATTAAACATGATGTACTTCATATCCATTTATAGTTACATTTAATGCTGTGGAACAGCCATAAACCATCTTATCCCCTGATATCACTTACATTTTCTACAAAGCCTCTGTTTTTTTTTTTTATCTCCAAGTATAAACCTCTGTCCTGAAGATGCCAGAACCTTTAAAGTTACAGCTTCACCTCTGACTGATATAAAGCGCTGACACTGGAGACTCCTTCCTTTCACGTTACATAAACATCTTCTGAAGCTGATTGTTTTCCTATAAAAGCATGTCCAACAATTAAAACGTTATACTTTTCTTTTTTTTTTTTAAAGAAATCAGTTTATAGTTACATTTAACATTAGTTCCTGTTTTCTCATACATTATATCGTTATATCAAAAAAAATCACATTTTCTCATGTTACCATAAAGCAGCAAAGTGTCCTGAGGTTCCAGCTTCACCTCTGTCTGACATTGGAGACTCCTTTCATAAATGTCAAATAAACATCTTACAGAAATCCTTTTTTGGAGCTTCTGTTATACAAGTGTGTTACCATGGAAACGATAACATTTTAGTAAGAGCGCATTATTTATAAATAAACCTCTAACGTGCAGCAGCGCTACTGCCCGAGCTGCTAGAAGTTGCTTTCGGCTACTCCCTGTTCGGGGTCGCCACAGCGTACCAACTGGTCCGCACAACAACTTGGCACAGGTTTTACGCCGGATGCCCTTCCTGCCGCAACCCTCCCATTTTTCCGGGCTTGGGACCGGCACTGCATCCAGTGGCTGGGGTTGAGGCATTGGCTGGGAATCGAACCCGGGCCTTCCGCATGATAGGCAAGCAACCTACCACTGAGCCACCAATGCCTCCTACTGCCCGAGCTGCTGATATAGAAAAATCATCAACATCTGTCGACCAATCGGAATCAGGAATTCAGCTTCATAAACAACAACAACAACAAAAACCCTTTTCACAGAAGCCTAATAAACAACAATAAACAAACAGTATCTGGACGTCGAGACATGCTAACGGGACTTCTTACTTTTCACCATATATACGAGCGGCTTCTTCAGTCTGAAACGTTTCGATCTAACAAGAAACAAGTCCAGATGCCACGATTCAACTCAACCAGATGACCACACCTGGATGACTGAGTAATATATTTTGAACATATCTTGGCAAGCTCTGTGCTGATTTTGTGATGTCTTTTTTTATATAATCTTATCTTATGACCCTGATATAATTTTGTTAAAAAATTCTTTGTTTAATCAGCCCACCTGTAGAGATATCTGCCACCATCTCTGTTGACACCTTCAATGTCTATCGTTAATGCCTTTTGTTACCCATGGACAACGTCTTTTGTCATCAGCCCACCTGAAGTGACCTTCAAGTGAGCATTAACTTCTTCAGCAATTTGAGCAACATTAGCTCGTCCTTTGGATCGGACCACGCGGGCCAGCCTTCCCCACGTGCATCAATAAGCCTTGGCCACCCGTGACCCTGTCACCGGGTCACCACTGTTCCTTCCTTGGACCACTTTTGATAGATACTGACCACTGCAGACCGGGAACACACCACAAGAGCTGCAGTTTTGGAGATGTTCTGATCCAGTGGTCTATCCGCCATCACAATTTGTCCCTTCGTCAAACTCGCTCAAATTCTTACGCTTGTCCATTTTTCAACCTTGAGGACAAAATGTTCACTCGCTGCCTGATATATCCCACCCACTAACAGGTGCCATGATGAGGAGATCATCAGTCTTATTCACTTCACCTCTCACTGCTCACAATGTTATGGCTGATCGGTGTAAATGGCTTGGAGTGGCAGACAGCGCGAACCGGACTTCTTCTCAAAAAGTGAACCCAAAAGAAATGTTTATGTATCTTATAAAGTAATGTGGAAAAAAAAGCATATTGTGAGTGAATAGAAAAAAAATCAGATGGAATCCAGTTTCATGTGAGAGCATTGAGAAAACCTGGGGGTGGGGATAATTTGTGAGAAACTACTGTATTTTAAGTCATTTTTTTGGAACAAATTTTCTTTCTATTTTTAAATTCTATTTATTTATCTATAATTGTTAGCGGTAGTGAAGATAAGAAGGTTGCTGATTGTTTAAAAGCAAAAAAAATTGTTTAAAAAGGTAAATGTTGACGGATGTCGCACCACCAGCGAAGCAGCAGGACGCGAAAATAAATATACAAAAGCAGCCACAATGAACCCTAATGGACATGAATGAGAGTGACGCGTCACGGCCCTGCAGCTGGAGAGAGGAGATAAGTGTAAGTGAATCTGAACGTGACCTGAGAGCGTGAGACCCAGCGACCTCAAGCTGGGCAGGAAGACTTCCTATGTTTCTTCCTGGTTCTGACACTCATATTTGTTTAACTTTAAGGCTCATAAAACAATGCTCTTTTTTTTTCTCTTCCTTCTTCAAAATCGGCTCCTGAGCCGCTGAAGGCACAGCATCCAGACTGTAAACAGCTCGGGCGCTCCTGCTAAATAAGGCAATCACTCTGTGTGTTGCTCTGCGTCCTGTTGCCCTGAGCACAGAACAATCCATCTGGTTTCTTTCCACGGCTATGAAGCTCTTAGCGCTCAGATAACGATACTGTTTACTGACCGTTCCCTGAATGCTCTCCAAGATCCTCCATCTGTCCAGAAAATTCCTGAAGGCACACAGTAACAGAGGTGGCAACGTCTATCACGAAGAGATTTAAAAAAAATAAGTAGTTAACACACACACACACACAAAACATCTAGAGTGTGTCGGTTGATTAGATGCTAATTTATTTATTTTTTTTATTCAGAATTCTGGTGTGATGCAAAGCGTAAACTTCTTTATTCTGGAAAACTTTACCTCTGTTACTGGAGACTGCTTCTATAAACATTAATAATAAAATAAACCTCTTCTTACAGAAAACTCGTGACTACTACACACACAGACGTGTATATGAATCTTTTGCTACATTAAACTCAGAAAAAATGACTTGGCTGATTGACTACAATCAGGGTTAAACTGCGGCAAAAACATTTTTCTTTAGCGTTCGTTTCGAATGAAATGTAAAATGAAGACAATTTCTTTTTCATTCTTCTATTTTGTTTTCTATTGGTCTAAAAGATCACGTCAAATTTCACCTACAGAGAGCTCACTCCAAGCATAAATACACTCTGAAGTAAATGTCACTCTTTTGTGACTTTTTAGCTAGCTACTTTAATCATTAGTGTATCATTGTTCATACTTCTAAGCCCACTTAGCAACCAATGCTAGTGTTGTCTTAGTAATGTACTAACATGCCTGAGGCAAATGTTGATATTTCTCATAGTTTTGTCATATTTCCATCATTAATCTATGCTTACAATGTTGGAAAAATGTAGTAGTGGATAAAAGCTAGTTACCTCAATCATTAGTTCATCATTGGTCATACTTATAAGCCAATTTAGCAACCAATACTAGCTAAAAGCGTAATTTACTAACATACCTGAGGAAAATGTTGACGTTTCTGATGGTTTTATCATATTTTCATCACTCTGTGCGTACAATGTTCGACAACTTGATGCAGCAGCTACTTTAATCGTTAGTTCATCATTGCTGGTATTTCTAAGCCACACAGCAACCAATGCTAATCTTTTCTTAGTAATTTACTAACATATCTGAGGAAAATGTTTATATTTCTGATGGTTTTGTTATATTTTCGTCATCACTCTGTGCTTAGAAGGTTGAAATATAAAAAAAATGAAGTAGCTATATAGCTACTTTAATCATTAGTTCATCAGTGCTGGTACATCTAAGCCCACCTAGCAACCAATGCTATTGTTGTCTTATTAATTTACTAACATATCTGAGGAAAATGTTGATGTTTCTTATGGTTCTGTCATGTTGGAAACATTTGTTAGTAGCTATTTTAATCATTAGTTCATCGTTGCTGATATTTCTAAGCCACATAGCAACCAATGCTAGTGTTGTCATTAATTTACTAACATATCTGATGCAAATGTTGATATTTCTGATGATTTTGTTATATTTTCATCCACACTCTGTGCTAACAATGTTGGAAAATGCAATAGTGGCTAAACTCTAGCTACCTTAATCATTAGTTCATCACTGTCGATACTTCTAAGCCCACTTAGCAACCACTGCTTGTGTTTTCATAGTAATTCCCTAACATATCTGAGGAAAATGTTGATATTTCTGATAATTTTGTCATGTTTTCATCATCACTCTGTGTTTAGAAAATTGAAAAAAAAAAAAAAAGTAGTAGCAGCTATATAGCTACTTTAATCATTAGCTCATAATTGCTGATGCTTCTAAGCCCACTTAGCCACCAATGCTAGCACTGTTTTAGTAATTTACTAACATATCTGAGAAAATGTCAATATTTCTGAATAATTTTGTCATATTTCCATAGTCACCATACGCTTACAATGCTGTAAGAATTTAAGTTACAGCAATTAAACGGCCAAAAAAAGCTGACGATGTGTACTGATACTCGGTTACACAATAATATATCATGATAATCAGCTTGATTAATATCGATTAATAACATTTTTTGCATCTATTAAGCAATATCATGAGCTCTTTAACCTAAAGATTAAAAAAAAATTCCCAAATTAAAAGCACCATGACCTTCTGTGTTGTTCCGAGAGAGCTCAGACTGAACATTACACTGGAAACAAACGCCACACTGACAAAGGGATAAGATCTGGATTATTTACCTCATTTTTAAAAAGATGTTAAAAGTAAAATACATTGAAGAAGACAGGAGACAGCTTGAGCCGAGGGTCAGACCTGCTTTATTTGCTTTCTAAAATGCACATCACGGGCTAAAGTCTTTCTCCTTCCCAAATGCGTGCAGATTAAACCATCATATAGCTAAAACACGGTCTTTACCCTTAAGAACGTGTTTATTTCTCTGCAGTAAAATAAATCTCAGTGTCATCAGGTAGCTTGCGCTAGTTCTGGCTAGCGAACATAGGAATCGCTTAAGAAGATTCACACTAAATAAAAAGCAGTTTGTTTCCTATGGGGGATAAAAGATTTGAGCACAAAATAGCGTCACTGTAGTTCCAAAAGACTGCTGATGTTGTAGTTCAAAGAAAAAGAACCAAGTTTTAATGTTTTGTCTCTGGAATTTAGCAGAAAAAAAGTCACTATGAATAATCTAAATGATGCATGTTTTTCAATTTTTGCTCAAATGTCTGCTCATTTAAGGGTGAACTTGTGATCACCTCAAGCGAAGCTGGACCGGTCCCGACAGATCCGGATCGGTTTACTGAATCTTTAAACAACAGGATTAGAACGTTAGCATCTTAGTGTCCGTGTTATTTCAAAAAACAGAACATCCACATCAACATCTTGTCCAAAAAGGTTTCTGAACTGACACATGAACTGCATGTCGGGAAACAACTTCTGTGTAGACTTCAGGGACGGGAATTACCCAGAAGGCACTGCAGTCAGACAAGGCTGCTTATAAATGGAGCAAAAATACGTAAAATTATTGCAAATTAAATCAGAGCAAAATGTGCTTTTCTTAAACCAATGCTGTTGTGTAACGTTCTTAATTTAGATATTCTTTCCATTTCACAAAACAGCAGAAATGATCCAGCTGTGCCTCGGCATGACCTTACAGATGTGCACTGCAAAATCATTAGGGAAAAACTGACAAGAACACACAGTCTGCTTAACTGTGCTATAAACTATTCAACCCTATTCTACCAGAAACCTGAGGCAATTCAGATTGAACACTAGGGGGCAGTGTATAAACAGCGTCTCCTCATCTGCTCCCTTAGATGTGATATACAGTATATGAAGACCACATGGAACTGGGAACCATTTCACAGCCCGGATTCATCCGCTGAATAATATTCCCTTAAAGCACCCGTGCATGCATAAAGGCGAAGATAACAGATTTCCCAGCATGCTCCGGTGCAGATCCAGGGTGCTGCAGTCTTACTGCAATGCAGTTACGGCTCATCTCAGGGAAAGAAATAAATAACGCGTGCGCAGCGTTATTGAACGGAACCGGAGAGCCTCAGCCCTGCTGCCCAGATCCTGTGGAGATGTGAATAGGATGCATGCCAAGGCCGAGCTAAAGGCGGGTGATCATGCAGCTCCGTGATGACGATCAGCTCATCTCAGTCACCTCGCTGCTCCTCGTTGAGCTGGCGGAAAAAAGCCTTCCCGAACTCGTAGGTGCTGATCATGATGGCGCACGCTGGAGCCACTTTAATCACCCGAGGCAGGAAACCTGAACAGGGAAGAATTCGAAGGAACAATCCGACAGCACAAGCCTGTTATTCCTCTTAAACCACAACAATTTTCCAACCATTAGAATTTGTTGAAGAAAAACAAATCACACTTCTTATCCATTTAGAGTTACACAAAGTTACAGACAGTCTGTGAAATGAAGTCCTGTTCTCACTTCTAGCAGCAATAAATGTCCTTTTTTTATCTCTCGCTTGAACAAGACAAAAAAATAAATAAATAAAAAACACAGGTCGTATCTTATATACTTGTTCTTTAATATACTGCGACATGCTTTTTATCCGGTTATACACTATATTGCCAAAAGTTTTGGGACACCCCTCCAAATCATTGAATTCAGGTGTTGTTTCTCAGGGGTTGGGCTCGGCCCCTTAGTTCCAGTGAAAGGAACTCTTAATGCTTCAGCATACCAAGACATTTTGGACAATTTCATGCTCCCAACTTTGTGGGAACAGTTTGGGGATGACCCCTTCCTGTTCCAACATGACTGCATTAAACCTCTCAGGCAACATAAACTCCTGAACGAGTTGCTGTTACAGAAAATGAAGTCAGTCCTGATCCGGAATAGTGTCTGACTGTGGACATATGGTACAGTGTGTAACTAAGTAATTCTCAGATTAGTTTGACTTCCTGTTCCTATCCTGACCGACTACATCTGGACTGATAGAGTATATGAGAAGATATTTCTACCTGCAAACAGGCCTCGGTAGCCAGCGTCAGTCCAGATATTCTTCATTATGAGCCATGTGGATGAAGACGTCTTCAGGGGAGCTGCGAAAACACCATGAAATAATTAAACGTCATGAAATAAGCAAGACTCGTCGTCTAATTCCTTAAATCTCGTGGGAATTCGTACCTCCGATCTCCATTTCTCCCAGCTCGATCTGCCGGCGTGTTTTCACCACGTCGAAAGGTAGCGTCGCGATCGCAGCGATCTGCAGGCAACAGGTGTGTTAATGTGTTACACCACTCTATCATGCAGATATACACTATATTGCCAAAAGTTTTGGGACATCTGCCTTTACATGCACATGAATGTAATATGGAGTTGTCCCGCCCTTTGCAGCTATAACAGCTTCAACTCTTCTGGGAAGGCTTTCCACAAGTGTGTTTATGGGAATTTTTGACCGTTCCTCTAGAAGAAGTGCATGTGTGAGGTCAGGCACTGATGCTGGACGAGAAGTTCTGGCTCGCAGTCTCCGCTCTAATTCATCCCAGAGGTGTTCTGAGGTCAGGACAGTCAAGTTCCTCCACACCAAACTCACTCATCCATGTCTTTATGGAGCTTGCTTTGTGCACTGGTGTGCAATCATGTTGGAACAGGAAGGGGTCATCCCCAAACTGTTCCCACAAAGTTGGGAGCATAAAATTGTCCAAAATGTCTTGGTATGCTGAAGCATTAAGAGTTCCCTTCACTGCACCTAAGGGGCCGAGCCCAACCCCTGAAGTCAATGATTTGGCAGGGTGTCCCAAAACTTTTGGCAATATAGTGTAGATAAATAGAATAATCAATCATTCAATAAGGATAAACGCCTCGGTCCAGAAAAACGGACAGCTTTTAACACTAACTGGTCCTGACATGTTTAATAAGCAAACACCTGCACCATATCAACCATTTTAATCGCTTTATTTATTATTTATTACATCAGACGTCATGAGCAGTTCCAGCGAATGATTCCCGTATTAATAATAAACCTTGGCGTGATTAATCAGAGTGGAGAATAAAACAGGACGGTTGTATAATAAGATTTATTAAAACGCACTTCGGACCCCAAGGATTAATTCCTAACAGGTCAAAGATCATTAACACAGCCAGAGACACACTGAAGCCTTGTGTGCTCAGAAACACTGCTGGAGCTGATTACAGAACACAGCAGATACTAGAAGGTGCAGAGGTGCCAAAATATTCAGCAAATATCATTCAGAGTTAATTATTTTCCTAAGAAAGCATATTTTTGGCACTTGCTGATGCCGAGTTACTGAAATGAGTGACCTGGTGTTGATTAGTGGGGTTTTATGGTTGAGATATGGCTGGAACAGAGCGTGTGTAGAGAATTGCCAGCGAGAGCTCATTAAAGAGCGTGATCAGGACCTGAACCTGGAGTGCAGAGCGAAGTGCAGATGCTGATCAGACGAAGCGTGTGTGTGTGTGTGTGTGTGTGTCAGTGCTCGCAGAAATGAAGTGCTGCTTCTTATAAATGAAACACTTTCTGCACTCACTATTAGATGCTGTGTATGTGTGTGTTGCTGTTAAACACAGTGTTTAAGCTCCATGACGAGGCTTCATCAGGTGACTCATACTGTAGGAAGACGCTGTAGTGCCTCCTCTTGATATTTTACAGTATGCTTCGCTGTCAGCTTCGATCGATATATTTAACTTAACTTTGATCGATATAATAACTTCATTTTTGCGATCGTCTGCTCATAAGCATGATTTCTGTTATTGTTTTCATTTTTTTTTTTTTTTAACACTCACAGCTCCAGAAAAGGCTCCTGCAGCGAAGCTGATGGTGAAAGAAGCCTGCGGTGTTCTGTATCTCTCACAAAGCTCTGCTTTCATCAGCTCGTAGTTAAACCAGTACAAGGCTGAAACACACACACAGAGCACATGTACATAGATATACAGGTGCACCTCAATAAATTAGAATGTGGTGGAAAAGTTCATTTATTTCAGTAATTCAACTCAAATTGTGAAACTCGTGTATTAAATAAATTCAGTGCACACAGACTGAAGTAGTTTAAGTCTTTGGTTCTTTTAATTGTGATGATTTTGGCTCACATTTAACAAAAACCCACCAATTCACTATCTCAACTAATTAGAATACTTCATAAGACCAATAAAAAAACATTTTTAGTGAATTGTTGTCCTTCTGGAAAGTATGTTCATTTACTGTACATGTACTCAATACTTGGTAGGGGCTCCTTTTGCTTTAATTACTGCCTCAATTGGGCGTGGCATGGAGGTGATCAGTTTGTGGCACTGCTGAGGTGGTATGGAAGCCCAGGTTTCTTTGACAGTGGCCTTCAGCTCATCTGCATTTTTTGGTCTCTTGTTTCTCATTTTCCTCTTGACAATACCCCATAGGGTTCAGGTCTGGTGAGTTTGCTGGCCAGTCAAGCACACCAACACCATGGTCATTTAACCCACTTTTGGTGCTTTTGGCAGTGTGGGCAGTGCCAAATCCTGCTGGAAAATGAAATCAGCATCTTCAAAAAGCTGGTCAGCAGAAGGAAGCATGAAGTGCTCCAAAATTTCTTGGTAAACGGGTGCAGTGACTTTGGTCTTCAAAAAACACAATGGACCAACACCAGCAGATGACATTGCACCCCAAATCATCACAGACTGTGGAAACTTAACACTGGACTTCAAGCAACTTGGGCTATGAGCTTCTCCACCCTTCCTCCACACTCTAGGACCTTGGTTTCCAAATGAAATACAGAACTTGCTCTCATCTGAAAAGAGGACTTTGGACCACTGGGCAACAGTCCAGTTCTTCTTCTCCTTAGCCCAGGTAAGACGCCTCTGACGTTGTCTGTGGTTCAGGAGTGGCTTAACAAGAGGAATACGACAACTGTAGACAAATTCCTTGACACGTCTGTGTGTGGTGACTCTTGATGCCTTGACCCCAGCCTCAGTCCATTCCTTGTGAAGTTCACTCAAATTCTTGAATGGATTTTACTTAACAATCCTCATAAGGCTGCGGTTCTCTCGGTTCTTTTTCTTCCACACTTTTTCCTTCCACTCAACTTCCTGTTAACATGCTTGGATACAGCACTCTGTGAACAGCCAGCTTCTTTGGCATTGAATGTTTGTGGCTTATCCTCCTTGTGAAGGGTGTCAATGATTGTCTTCTGGACAACTGTCAGATCAGCAGTCTTCCCCATGATTGTGTAGCCTAGTGAACCGAACTGAGAGAGCATTTTGAAGGCTCAGGAAACCTTTGCAGGTGTTTTGAGTTGATTAGCTGATTGGCATGTCACCATATTCTAATTTGTTGAGATATGAATTGGTGTTTTTTTTTTTAAAAGAACCAAAGACTTAAACTACTTCAGTCTGTGTGCATTGAATTTATTTAATACACGAGTTTCACAATTTGAGCTGAATTACTGAAATAAATGAACTTTTCCACGACTTTCTAATATATTGAGTTGCGCCTGTACAATCTGTTAAGTGCAAGATAGTCAGTGTGTGTGTGTGTGTGTGTGTGTGTGGACTGACCAGAGAAGGGGACGTCTCTGAGCACGGTGGGCCCCCACCCCCTCCACAGCGAGAGCACGCCGCTCTGAGTCACGGCCGATCTGATACACACTCGCAGCTCGCTGTACGACACACGCCGCGACTGCATCTTAGTGCGCACCAACTCTAAAGGCGTGATGACTGTGACCGCACCCACTGCACCACACACACCCACACACAGAGGGAAAGAGAGAGAGATATGGCAAGAGACAGTGGGCAAAGGGAGTGGGAGAGAAAGAGTGCGAGAGAGAGAGAGAAAGGGGGGGAGGACGGGGGGGGAGAGAGAGAGAGAGAGAGAGAGAGAGAGAGAGAGAGAGAGAGAGGAGGGGGGGGGAGGGAAGGGGGGAGGACAATACAAAATACCTTTAAATTAGAATTCAAACAGCTTTTAAAGAAAAACTATTTTTGCTTGTAGTTGGTTAGGATGATTATTCATTATAAATCCTACAAACGCTCAACCCTCCGCTGAAAGAAACAGACTCACGTCTCGACAGACCCCCGGCGATGATGGACACGTAGTTGCTATGGTAACCGAGGCCATAACAGAGCAAATCCTTGAGCTGGTCATAGCAGGTGAAGTAGATGACCGTAGTGGGAACCGCCATCACTCTACACACACACACGATTAATTTCCTATAACTGAAGTTCTGTAAGATGTTTGTGTATTTTGTGTGGGAGGAGTCTCCAGTGTCAGAGCTTTGTAACAGGTAACATTCCTCTAACATGACAAGCTGCATTTCTGCATCATAAACAAGTCGTTTCTCCAAAAATACACTACATTAAAAAGGTACAGTAAAGGGATAAAAAGCATGATGTTCTGTCAGAAACTGTGATCTAAGTTTTTTTTTTTTATTATTTACTTAAATATTTCTCAGGTGTTTTATTGCATCATGACTCACAGTGTAGGAGGAAGACCGCTCCACAGAGAGCGCAGCCCCTCAGAGCGAGTGATCTTCACAAACGCATCCTTACAAACAAACGAGAATTTTTTGCCACTGAATAAATGAATGATTAGAAGTGTGTGTGTGTGTGTGTGTTTTTTTTATGAGGCTTACCACTGTCCCACTGAAGTGTGTGGGTGTTTTGTACCAGCTGCTGCAGGCCGTCGTGTTCTGGCAGACGTAGATGTGGTCCATCAGTCCGTTACAGTAGAGAAAACACTTCCCGAAAATTAGAACTGGAAGGTACGGGACCACACCTCCTTTATTAAACTAATTGGGACCACACCTCCTTTAAAACTGGAAGGACTGGGACCACACCTCCTTTATTAGAACTGGAAGGTACTGGGACCACACCTCCTTTATTAGAACTGGAAGGTACTGGGACCACACCTCCTTTATTAGAACTGGGAAAGGGACTGGGACCACACCTCCTTTATTAGAACTGGAAGGTACTGGGACCACACCCCCTTTATTAGAACTGGAAGGGACTGGGACCCCACCTCCTTTATTAGAACTGGAAGGTACTGGGACCACACCTCCTTTATTAGAACTGGAAGGTACTGGGACCACACCTCCTTTATTAGAACTGGAAGGTACTGGGACCACACCTCCTTTATTAGAACTGGAAGGTACTGGGACCACCCTCCTTTAAAAGGAATACTACCACACCTCCTTCACGCACAAGGGCCAATTAACCCCAAAAACAGGCCCCCCTTTTTTCAAACGACAACCAGAGGCCACACCCCTTTTTTTAAGAACTGAAAAGGACCATGCAAGGGGCGACAGCCCCGAGGCCACACCCTTTAAAACATGGAAGAAGACCTTTTTCCCCGAAAAGCAGAGGCCAATCCTTTAAAACAAGACAACAAAGGCCACGCCTCCTTTATGAAAATGACAGAGGCCAAATTTTTCACCCGAAAAAACCCGCCCCCTTTTAAAAATGGGGTCATTATTTTTTTTTTTAAAAAAAAAAAATTTTTTTTTTTTCTTACTTTGAGAATCTAAAATGTCCTTTTCTTATCTGACAAATGAATACAAACAAACAAAAAACAAAAAAAAAGGAGAATTTTTTTGTGAAGTATGTTGGTGTATTTCAGGGTTGTATCTGTTCAGTGTCCTCTCGTTTCTCAGGACCAGAGCAGATGCTCAGAATAGAGCGGAGTTCAGAGGAGCTATAAATAATCGGCAGACTCCGGGCGTCCGTGTGTGTAAACAAATCTGCTGTGGACAGAATCAGCCCGTGCTTATCAGCTCCATCTGAACCAGTTTAAGGTTAAACCCTGAACTGCAGTGTGTTTAACCTCAGCATGTTCTCGTCCCCTGCTGCTGAATCACGGCCCATTTCTCAAGAGCGATCATTCATCAAGAGTACAAATGTTCCTGGACTCCATGTTGCTT
>JAUCMX010000016.1:1657802-1710833 GCA_033459395.1 Hemibagrus guttatus | reverse complement strand
GGTCTGATAATCCACAGTGCTCAAAACACGTTCATGTTCACGTGTAGAAATGGCGTACGTGTAAGGTGTAAGCCGTTTATATACACGTGAACATGAACATGTTTTGAGCAACTTAACTGAAGGAGTTTGCACTGACGTTCTCTCTGCTGGAAAACAACAATGCTGGTTATGCTGGAGTTGGCAAGTCCAGCTCGTTTTCAGTGAGTCAACTCACTCAGTTCGATTCACCAAAAGAGTCGACTCTTTTACCTCCAGATTGATCCGGTGCCGTTATTTGTAGATCATCGTGAATACAGAACGTTTCATTTCCAGCAAAAGAATCAGGAATTGTGAATCGACTCCCAATGTTCATCTAAAAGATTTAGTTCATAAGAGTCGACTCTTTGAAATACTCTCATGTCTAGAAGAAGTTGCTTTCGGCTGCTCCCTGTTCGGGGTCGCCACAGCGGACCAACTGGTCCGCACAACAACCTTCCTGCCGCAACCCTCCCATTTTTTCCGGGCTTGGGACCGGCACTGCAGCCAGTGGCTGGGGTTGAGGCATTGGCTGGAATCGAACCCGGGCCTTTCGCATGATAGGCGAGAAACCTACCATTGAGCCACCAATGCCTCCCAAATACTCTCATGTCTGAATGTGTATAATGCTTCAAAGGTTTTAGGTTTTCAAGAGTTCACTGATTGTTTGAATGAATCCAGGTGAGAATTTGCCGTTTCAGATAATCCAGGCTAATTAGTTCAGGATGTTAGCTAAAATGGATGAGTTTATGCACCATTTATTTTGCTAATCAAGGTAGTGACTTTAATGTTTTAGCTAATCCTGTGAGTTAATTCACTGTTTTAGCTATCCAGGCCAGTCCATTCATTACGCCTGTCTGTTAATCCAGGCCAGTCCATTCATTACGCCTGTCTGTTAATCCAGGCCAGTCCATTCATTACGCCTGTCTGTTAATCCAGGCCAGTCTATTCATTACGCCTGTCTGTTAATCCAGGCCAGTCCATTCATTACGTTTTTTCTGTTAATCCAGGCCAGTCTATTCATTACGTTTGTTAATTCACGCGAGTCTATTCATTACGTTTGTTAATCCAGGCGAGTCTATTCATTACGTCTGTCTGTTAATCCAGGCCAGTCTATTCATTATGTCTCTGTTAATCCAGGCGAGTCTATTCATTACGTTTGTTAATCCAGGCCAGTCTATTCATTACGCCTGTCTGTTAATCCAGGCCAGTCTATTCATTACGCCTGTCTGTTAATCCAGGCCAGTCTATTCATTACGCCTGTCTGTTAATCCAGGCCAGTCTATTCATTACGCCTGTCTGTTAATCCAGGCCAGTCTATTCATTACGCCTGTCTGTTAATCCAGGCCAGTCTATTCATTATGTCTCTGTTAATCCAGGCGAGTCTATTCATTACGTTTGTTAATCCAGGCCAGTCTATTCATTACGCCTGTCTGTTAATCCAGGCCAGTCTATTCATTACGCCTGTCTGTTAATCCAGGCGAGTCTATTCATTACGCCTGTCTGTTAATCCAGGCCAGTCTATTCATTACGCCTGTCTGTTAATCCAGGCCAGTCTATTCATTACGCCTGTCTGTTAATCCAGGCGAGTCTATTCATTACGCCTGTCTGTTAATCCAGGCGAGTCTATTCATTACGCCTGTCTGTTAATCCAGGCCAGTCTATTCATTATGTCTCTGTTAATCCAGGCGAGTCTATTCATTACGTTTGTTAATCCAGGCCAGTCTATTCATTACGCCTGTCTGTTAATCCAGGCCAGTCTATTCATTACGCCTGTCTGTTAATCCAGGCGGGTCTATTCATTACGCCTGTCTGTTAATCCAGGCCAGTCTATTCATTACGCCTGTCTGTTAATCCAGGCCAGTCTATTCATTACGCCTGTCTGTTAATCCAGGCCAGTCTATTCATTACGCCTGTCTGTTAATCCAGGCCAGTCCATTCATTACGCCTGTCTGTTAATCCAGGCCAGTCTATTCATTACGCCTGTCTGTTAATCCAGGCCAGTCTATTCATTACGCATGTCTGTTAATCCAGGCCAGTCTATTCATTACGCATGTCTGTTAATCCAGGCCAGTCTATTCATTACGCATGTCTGTTAATCCAGGCCAGTCTATTCATTAAGCCTGTCTGTTAATCCAGGCGAGTCTATTCATTACGCCTGTCTGTTAATCCAGGCCAGTCTATTCATTACGCCTGTCTGTTAATCCAGGCCAGTCTATTCATTACGCCTGTCTGTTAATCCAGGCCAGTCTATTCATTACGCCTGTCTGTTAATCCAGGCCAGTCTATTAATTACGTCTGTCTGTTAATCCAGGCCAGTCTATTCATTACGCCTGTCTGTTAATCCAGGCCAGTCTATTCATTACGCCTGTCTGTTAATCCAGGCCAGTCTATTCATTACGTCTGTCTGTTAATCCAGGCCAGTCTATTCATTACGTCTGTCTGTTAATCCAGGCCAGTCTATTCATTACGCCTGTCTGTTAATCCAGGCCAGTCTATTCATTACGCCTGTCTGTTAATCCAGGCCAGTCTATTCATTACGCCTGTCTGTTAATCCAGGCGAGTCTATTCAATAAATTTGTTAATCCAGAGGATTAAATACAGTGCATCATTTAACCATTTGACATAATTCACTATATTTGCTAGCTTGTGTGTGAAAACTTTAGATACTTATATGTCGAAAATCTATCATTTAGGTGAATTAAGTGAATTAAATGTGTGCATTATTGGGCATTTTAGGTCGTGCACGTGCATGAATCCCGCGTTTCCGTGAACGCGCACGCGTTAAATCACCGGTTTAAGGACTAGGTGGTAAACAAGGCGTGCACGGACCTTAAAGAAACATTTGCATCGCACTAAGGTTACAGAAAACGCACCAGAAACCCAGATAAAGCAATGAAATGAGAATATCTCCCAGCTCTTCACTCGGACACTGACCTTACAGAGCCACAGTAGATGACCTGCTGATCTCAGGCGATGATCATGGCGTTAATCCGCTCTCACACGGAGGATTCTCGTGGTTTTAGATCCTCCTGTCAATCCAGCTTTAAAAATAAATAAATAAATAAATAAATAAATAAAAACCCAGGCGTTATTTCAGGTCGTCCATTTCACAGCGTTTATTTCGGTGTTTATCTTCCAGCTCCTCTAAAGAACACTGCAGCTGCAGCAGCGGCTCACTGCACCCCCTGCAGGCCGGAACCGGAAACGACAGCTTCTGACTGCAGCATCCCCTGAGTTCGAGCAGAATTAATACTGACATTAAATATGAAATAAACACACTCCGTGTCGTGTTGTTAAGGGAAATGAACGAACGACCAGGCACTGAAGTTTATTATTATTATTATTTTTTACCTAAGTGCAAGTGTTTTGTTCCTTCTGTATCACAGCACTAATTTAAAACGTTTGCTATTACGAACGAACCTGTGACGTCATTCGCCAACGAGTCGACTCCTTTAAATGAACCGTGTTGTCAGGTTTAGGTGGACAAAAATAGCAAGGCGTCATTTGGGAGCCGAATGGAGTCGGCTCTTATGAGTCAAATGATCTGATTCACTAGAATATATTCATCAAATCCAGTTTGTTATTGTCTAAACCAAATGACTCTGATCACCTAATGTGTGCAGTTCACACTGAAATAGGTTGTTTTATGAAAACAAATCCAGGGGAGTTAATTTATTAACTTAACAATCCCAGGGGAGTTCATTCAGTGTGTTTGTTAAATCACATGAGTTTGTTATCCCATCTTGAGTTCATTCACTCTTTTAGCTATCTAAATTGAGTTAATTCAGGATTCATTGTTTTTGCTAATCCACGCGAGATATTTAAAATCTTTTCGCTAATCCAGATTCTGTACGTTTGTTAATCCAGGTGAGTTAATTCATCAGAAATAGGTTGTGTTTTATGAACTCACAACCACTTCTCATCTCCTTCTGCTCCTTTCTGGATTCTGATTGGCTGGAACATTTGAACAGTTGATTCATTTTCTCTAACAAATCATTATGTAGGGAAGGAGTCTCCAGTGTCAGTACTTTATATGAGATGAAGATGAAACTTCTCTTCAGGACAGAAAAGTTTACATTTTTTGTAATTATGACTTAAGCTGTATTTTTTTTTTTTTTTTGCTGTGAAATAATAGGAGTATAACACTTGCGGACTCGGTTATTGTCCTTTAACATCAAGTGTTTTATCCCTTATTTAGTTAAGTGCAAGTATTTCAGATTCCATGTTGCATTTCAGAACTTAAGTAGGCATATAAATGAATATACACTGATCAGGCATAACATTATGACCACCTGCCTAATATTGTGTTGGTCCCCCTTTTTCTGCTAAAACAGCCCTGACCTGTCCTGCACTGTGTATTCTGATACTTTTCTATCAGAACCAGTATAAAATTCTTCAGCAATCTGAGCAACAGTAGCCCGTCTGTTGGATCAGACCACACGTGCCTCACTGAGCCTTGGCCGTCCATGACCCTGTCTCCGGTTCACCACTGTTCCTTCCTTGGACCACTTTTGATAGATACTGACCACTGCAGACCGGGAACACCCCACAAGAGCTGCAGCTTTGGAGATGTTCTGATCCAGTGGTCTAGCCATCACAATTTGGCCCTTCGTCAAACTCGCTCAAATCCTTACGCTTGCCCATTTTTCCTGCTTCTAACACATCAACTTTGAGGACAAAATGTCACGTTCAGTTTCTTTCCGCAATATTAAACACATTGACTTATCTCTTCTTTCTAATGGGATCAACAGCCTGCCTGGAACTGAGGATTTACTCACCACTGACGACCTCGTCTCCCATTACAACAATAGTCTTCATAGCCTTCTCAATGCTCTTGCTCCTCTGAAAACCCGGACTGTCTCTTTTACTCATTCTGCACCATGGTACACACCTGAGCTCTGTCAGCTTAAAGCTAGAGGTCGTCAATTAGAACGTCTTCACTTAAAAACTGGACTTACTGTTCATAAACAAATGTATCATAACCATCTGCTTCATTATAAGGATACTATTTCTACTGCAAAATCTATCTACTATTCTAACATGATTAAGTCAGGTGCAGGTAATACAAGAGTTCTTTTCTCAACTTTTAACAGGTTATTACGGCCGCCGGATACTCTCCCACCTCACCGTTACTCAACTGCTCAATGTGATAATTTTATGACATTTTTCAGATCTAAAATTGACAATATTCATCATCAGCTAACCTCTCTGAACACCTCATTTTCCATTTCTCTTCTTACACCCTCTGCTTCTTCATTATCTAGTTTTGAACTGCCAACTATTGCTGAAGTTTCACAGATTATTCATGAATACAAACCTTCAACTAGTCAGTTAGATCCTCTCCCAACCTATTTAGTAAAAACCTGCTTGCCTTCTTTATCCGCTTTAATAACTAACATTATACATTCTTCTTTGAATTCTGGTCATGTTCCATCATCCCTTAAAATTGCTGCAATAACACCTATACTTAAAAAACCTGGTGCGGATCCTAATCTTCTTCTTCTTTCGGCTTTTCCCTTCAGGGGTCGCCACAGCGAATCATCTCTCTCCACCTATCCCTATCTTCTGCATCCTCAACACTTGCACCCACTAGCTTCATATCCTCATTTATTACATCCATATACCTCCTCTTTGGCCTTCCTCTTTGCCTCCTGCCTGGCAGCTCCATGTCCAACATTCTCCTACCAATATACTCACTCTCCCTCCTCTGAACATGTCCAAACCATCTTAATCTGGCCTCCCTAACTTTGTCCCCCAAACGTCCAACATGACTGGTGCGGATCCTAATAACCTTAATAATTTTCGTCCTATCTCAAATTTACCATTTTTATCCAAAATACTTGAAAAAATAGTTGCAGGTCAGATTCATGATCACTTAGCCACCAACAACCTGTTTGAAGAATTTCAGTCTGGTTTTCGTCCATCTCATAGCACTGAGACGGCACTCGTAAAAATCACAAACGATCTTTTAATGGCAGCAGATTCTGGTCTTTTAACCATACTTATTTTTCTGGATCTGAGTGCAGCTTTTGACACTATCTCTCATAACATTCTCCTTGAACGGCTTGCCTCTCTTGGCATCTCTGGCACGTGTCACGACTGGTTTAAATCATATCTTTCCCACCGCTCAGAGTTTGTTCAGCTTAAAAATTTTAGATCGCAATCATCTTCTGTTATTAGAGGTGTTCCTCAAGGTTCCGTGCTAGGCCCTCTTTTATTTATCATCTATCTCCTTCCTCTTGGCAATATCTTTCGTAGATATAATATTCATTTTCATTCTTATGCGGATGATACTCAGCTCTACCTGTCCACAAAGCCTACTTCCATGCTTCCTCCTGCTGTTCTTTCGGTCCGTCTAAATGAAATTAAATCCTGGTTTTCTTGCAACTTTCTCCAAATGAATACCAATAAAACAGAAGTCCTTTTCGTTGGCTCCAAGTCCACCTTAGCCAAGGTTGATAGTTTTTCATTAAATATTGATAATTCCACTGTTTTTCCTTCCCCTCAGGTAAAGAGTTTGGGTGTCATCCTTGATAGCACTCTATCCTTTGAGGCTCATGTTAATAATGTCACTCGGTCTGCATACTTTCACCTCCGCAATATTAATCGCCTCCGCCCAATCTTGACACAGCACAGTACTGCCATATTAGTCCATGCCCTTGTTACATCACGTCTAGATTACTGTAACTCTGTTCTTTTTGGCTTGCCTTCTAAAATTCTTCACAAACTTCAACTGGTAGAGAACTCTGCAGCCCGCATTATTACTGGAACTCCTTCTATTGACCATATCACACCAGCTCTTCACCAGCTTCACTGGCTTCCTGTGAAGTTTCGCATTGAGTATAAAATTCTGCTATTCACTTTCAAGGCTCTTCATAATCTTTCTCCACCATATCTGTCTGACCTTCTCCAATTATACACACCCTCCCGTACACTCAGATCTTCTTCTGCTAACCAGCTCACCACACCATCAGCTCGACTGTCCACCATGGGGCTTAGAGCATTCAGTCGCTCTGCACCCCGCCTCTGGAACAGTCTCCCTGCTGACATCAGAAGTACAGAGTCTCTGATAACCTTTAAATCCAGACTCAAAACTTACATGTTTAGAAATGCATTTTATATTTGAAACTTGTCCATTATTTTTTCTCTTTGTTAATTAATTTTTAAATATTTTATTTGTTTTCTATTTGTAAGTTTTATATTATGCTGTTTTTTAAATGTATTCTTGTAAGGTGACCTTGAGAGCTTGAAAGGCGCCCCCATATAAAATGTATTATTATTATTAAAATGTTGACTTGCTGCCTAATATATCCCACCCACTAACAGGTGCCATGATGAGGAGATCATCAGTCTTATTCACTTCACCTCTCACTGCTCAGTGTTATGGCTGATCTGTGTACAAGTGCTTTACACGTCACTCTTTACTTGTCTATTGCAGATATTAAAACACAGCTTTTAACTTAATTTTTAAAAGGAAACCACCAAACCAACCACTTGTTTTCCCGTTAAAGCCGTCTTCAAAACCCATGCACCCAAGTCAGCTCATTTATTTCATGAACCACGTTCACATCTTAACAGAACCTAACAGCTCCAAAGAGAACCAGGAAGATGTCAGGAAGGACTTTATCATTGTGACTTTTGAGAAATGAACAGAACACACAACTGAAGTATTCAATAAAAATGAATAAATAATCAGCTGTGTTAGTGTGGACTGTAGAAGGAGGACTAGAGCCATCAGAGATTGTGAAGCAGTTGTTCCTATGAAGGTTTTTTTGTGTTCTTCTATGCCATAAAAATACAGCATACAATAACATCCTAGAAATCTGGATGTTTCTCCTAAATGATTCTCCCCTAAATGTAATTTAACTTAAAGCAACAGTACAAAAGACACAGAATGGATTTTTACAACTTTATTAGAGAAACCACTGAACACCTAGAATCGGAGCTTCTGGAAGAACCATTTGTTCTTGCCGGTCTTGTATCTGGAAAATAAATAAATAAATAAAGAGAGACATCAGTAACTGCAGCAAATCTACAGGACGTGTTTCATACACAGCAGGAGCAGAAATAAAACACGCACCTCTCCTCAAACTTGACCTTGGCCTCCCTCCTGGCTTTGCGCTTCAGAGCGGGATCCCTGAACACGTCCTTGTTGACGACGGTTTTGTCCAGAGGAATGTCAACCGAGTACCTGAGGAAAAGTCCAGAAATCAGATTTAAGAAAGAAGAAGAGATGTCGATATTAAAATAGTCTGGATGTAAATACAGCTTGTGTGTGAACAGGAATATTATTAAAAGTTGTGAATCTCAACACATTCACATTCCAAGCTTCTTCAAACAGCTCCTTTTTTGCTAAAAGTGACCAGTGTAAGTGAACTGTGAGTCTTTGATGTGAACACAGCTCTCCTCTGAAACTGGATTAAAACCACTCGAGTGTTCACATTCATGTCACATCAGATATGAATCCGATCTGCATGTCTATTATCTAGGACAAAAAGGCTCTGGTCTGATTGGGTCTACTCTTCCAGACCGTGTCACGTTAAAAGAAACCTGGTGATGTGAATGCAGCCAAAAACATGTCCTAGTTTTGATTAAAGAGATATGTTCATTTTCCCCATGTTATACACTGTATTGCCAAATGTTTTGGGACACTCCTCCAAACCACTGAATTCAGGGGTTGGGCTCGGCCCCTTAGTTCCAGTGAAAGGAACTCTTAATGCTTCAGCATACCAAAACATTTTGGACAATTTCATTGGTCAGTTTGGGGATGACCCCTTCCTGTTCCAACATGACTGCACACCAGTGCACAAAGCAAGCTCCATAAAGACATGGATGAGTGAGTTTGGTGTGGAGGAACTTGACTGTCCTGCACAGAGTCCTGACCTCAACCCCATAGAACACCTTTGGGATGAATTAGAGCAGAGACTGCGAGCCAGGTCAAAACTGGGACGTCTGCATTTACATGCACATGAATGTAATATGGAGTTGTCCCGCCCTTTGCAGCTATAACAGCTTCAACTCTTCTGGGAAGGCTTTCCACAAGGTTTAGGTTTTCAAAGTTTGGGATCATTTCAAACTAAAACAGAAAGAAAACTCTGTACAGTGTGATTACTGTAAGGTTGAACTGGTTTACCACAACAGTACAAGTTCCATACTTCAATATCTCATTCCAAAGTTAGCACTTAGCTTAAATCAATGATTGCTAGTTGAAATTAAGGCCTGTAAAAGTGTGTGTATTGTGGCTACATATAGTGACTAAGACCGTAAATCAGCATGGTGGCTAGTTATGATGTCCCTAATTTCAAGTTTTGTGAAAGCCTAAGCGTCATTCATGTTGATAGCCTCACTCTCTCTCTCTGTCACTCACACCTCCCCCAGTATATTCAGAGACATTTAACAGGATTTATTTTCCAAATAGCTCTAATTTCATGTTACAGAAAAATGTTTATTTGTGTATAGACTCTTGTTCCTAGTTATCTTACTGTCCACTAATTTTTGCCTCTTACAAAAGCCACAAAGTCTTCCAGGAGGACCTTAAAAGGCTGATGTCCTGCTTGAGCTGTAATTAGACTGAAACTTGACAGTTAAGTTGCACAACATAAATGCAATGTTTTGGTATTATTTTTGCTTTAGGGTGTACTACGTCTGCTTTTTTTTTTAACAGAAATGTTAAACTAGCTCTCAAACACAACACCTAAGTGCACAGTGCACTGGTCTAAATATGACACGGTTATGTCTCTGCACACATCGGTGTTTAAGTCAGGGATGTCCGGTCTTATCCACAAAGGGCCGGTGTGGTGCAGGGTTTCATTTCAACCGAGCAGAAGCCACACCTGATGCCATGTCCACGCTAATATGTTTGCGCTTAACAACGCACATTTTTATATCCATTTCGGTCCTCCGTCCACACCGAGACGGCGTTTTTGGTCGAAGAAAAGGCATCTCTTTGTCTGAAAACAGCGTGGACTGAAAACAGAGGCTTTCAAAAACAATGACGCTACAATGATGCTGTTTAGCTACATTCTCGCTCGTTTCTGCAACTTTATACTCCTGTGTTACAGGAATTTAAAAAATTCTGTGCTTTTCCTCGACGTATTGCCACTACGTTTCAAAGCGCCAGAAAGTAAATAAATGGCAGGCAGAAATGACGCAGGTGGATTTAAACCCTGACCACATCAACAATCCTGCACGATTACAAATAATGCACCAATGCATTTGAGAGAGACGGTATCACAAAATGTTTCCTGTGTATAACCTTTAAATGTAGCCCAAGACCCAGTCAAACAGCAGCGAGTTGTTACTGTAGCAACCGCATACAGGAAATCTCCCTGAATATGAATGACTTGTTTCTATAGAAATAACATTGCATCTCTCTCACAAAGCCATGCCTGAGAGATGGAGTTCTGAACAGAAACACACTAGCTTTCATCGTTAATACTTCAAAAACTGAGTGACAATCTGTAGTGGAGTACTCTGATGTACTGATAAGCCACTTTTGAGAGTCTAAAGCTCTAGCCAGAGATTTTAGGTTTCTTTCTAATCCTATCCACTCAGCTTTCCATCAACAGCTCAGGTAGGGGGGTGCCAATACTTTGTGCAGAACATATAGTGGATATTGTAGGTGGACCTGATGAGCAGATGAACCTGCATATCTTCACAAACCTGGTTGGCATCAGGTGGTTGTAGTTGAACACCTTAACGAAGGCCTTGATCTTGGATCTCTTGGCCACTTTCTTCTTGCCCATGGTGGCGGTGACTTTGCGGGGATAACGGTCGATTCCAGAGACCAGGGCATGGCTGTAAGGGCGGTCAGCTGTGCCGTCGTCAATATTCTTTAAAAAAAAAGGGAAAAAAGTTTTAAACAAGATGTAGATTTAAATATGGTTATTTGTAATTAGACCTACACTATATTGCCAGAAGTTTTGGGACACCCCTCTATATAATTGAATTCAGGTGTTTTTCATGGGTTGGGCTTGACCACTTGGTTCCAATGAAAAAAATCAATGCTTCAGCATACCAAGACATTCATGCTCCCAACTTTCTTTTGGGGATGACCCCTTCCTGTTCCAACATGACTGCGCACCAGTGCACAAAGTGCGAGTTTGGACTTGACTGGCCTGCACAGAGTCCTGACCTCAACCCCATAGAACACCTTTGGGATGAATTAGAGCGGAGACTGCGAGCCAGGCCTTCTCGTCCAACATCAGTGCCTGACCTCACAAATGCGCTTCTAGAGGAACGGTCAAAAATTCCCATAAACACACTCCTAAACCTTGTGGAAAGCCTTCCCAGAAGAGTTGAAGCTGTTATAGCTGCAAAGGGCGGGACAACTCCATATTACATTCATGTGCATGTGAAGGCAGACGTCCCAAAACTTTTGGCAATAGTGTAGATGTAGTACACTTTAAATCCAGCAACTTCGTAAACACGTACAACCGTGTAAATAAGAAGTAAAGCTGTGTTGCGACGTTAAAGTTTGCGAAAGCGCTGTTACTATAGAAACAGTAACGTTAGAACAACCCTGCTCTAATAAAACTGATTTAGGGGTGGAATACTGTCCCAAAAAATTAACCACCATCATCGGACCAATCAGAATTGAGAAATCAGCATCACTGTGCTGTTAAGACAACCAGCACAGATGTCCATGCATACCTTGACGATGACGGCTTTGCGTCCGGCGTAACGTCCAGCCAGGACCATCACCACCTTGCCAGGTTTCATGAATTTGCCCATGTCTGAAAAAACAAACAACAATAAAGATTAATATGATGCAGAAAACATGGCCATCATTTCCAATAAGTCGTAAAGGAACATCCTGTGATCTGTTACTACATCATAATTGACCTGTATATACACCTACAAGTGGGCTGTTTCTCATGACACACCTGGCATCTCGTTAAAAACCACTTATGACTTTAAAACACGTGAAAAACGTCAAACATTCAATCGTGCGTGAGCGTTAAAGAGGGAGGAAGGATAAAGCTCACACGCTACATAACTCTTAGCTAAAGCGCTAACTTCAGCTAGCCGCGATAACAACACACGAACACTCAGTAGAGCCAAATGATAATTATTTTAATATCTTAGCATCAGGAAATCGGTCTTAAAGCGAACAGTCGTTTAAATAAGAATTCAGTAGGACTGAAAAGCTAAGCAGCCGCCATATTTGTCACCAACTCTCAGTCACTTAGACTTTTTTTTATTTATTATAAAATCAACCAACTTTACACAAATAAGCACCTAGGATGCGAGGTTAACATCTTTGCTGAGTAACTGACGCAAAAAAACGGGTAAAAGCATTAATTTATTCGTTGATGGAAAGGGATTAGGAGACGGTGTAACACTTACTGGTGGCTTTCAGTTGCCGACGATAACAGGAAAGGAAGTAGGCAGAGCGCGCATGACCCTTGACACCGACGGGACGTGACGTATTTCCGCTTAGAGTCACCCGTAATGGAGATCGTGGATTAGCGCCATCTGCTGGTACAATATTCACATTGCAGATATAAGCGTTTATATTTTATTAAAATATTTCAGTAACGTCTCAGCTGCCATTTCCCACAATAACTTCTTACAAATGTTGTTTGTTTTTTTTAAAGGAAAAATACGTTGTAATAATTTTAACTTTAACCTGTAGCGTTTAAAAAAAATAAATAAAAAAAACTACACATGCCATGATACCTAGCTAGCAATAGCATTTAGCAAATATTTGCTAAATAAAAGGCACAATGACATCTAAAAATATTATCTATATCATTAAGATTAAAATTTGGAGGATTAAAATCTAATTTTGTGTTGCTTAAACAGTATAAACAAGTATAAACCAGTTGTGTTAACTTTGCTAACTAGCGGACTAAGAATTCTCGAGCGGCGTGTGATCGTCAGACATCAACTCGAACTCTTTCATGTATATATCTTTTATTTTTTTATATTAATTTTTTTTTTTTTTTTAAATATTATGACACTGCTGTTACTCAAAATTGCTTGTAAATGTGAGGTTAATTTTTTTAACGTTTTATTTGATAAAATACCAAACTGTCTACGCCTATGCAGTTAAAAATGAAAAAAAAAAATCCAAAAATATATACATTAATAAATTAAATGATATGTTTCATTCTGACATTTTATTACATTTTAATTGATTAAATAAATTATATTTATTATATTAAATTATAGGTGTAAATACAATTAGATAAAATGAAAGTAAATACGATGAAATAAAATTAAATACAATTAAATGACATTAAATAAATAAAGCTCTACAAAAAAAAAATTATATTTTTTATTTTTTTTACACTAATTTATTTAACTATTACTAGGTGCATGCCAAAAAATTATGCTTGAAATGACCTATAAATTACTTGATTTAATAAAATAAAATAATAAATAAATAACATAAAATAAAGCTCTACTAAGAAATTTACATTTTTATTTTTTCCAAAAAATATAAATGCTTACACCTGGCAGTGTTTTACCTATTCCCATGGCACAAAATTAAATTATTATTATTTATTTTTTTAAAGAAAGAAAGAAATAAAGAAGAGAAACTTGATCAAACTGGGTTAGGGTTAGTGATAACATGCAGGTTTAATATAAAAAAAAAAAATGTGATTAATTTAAAGCAAGATTAAATAAAATAAAATAAAAAGACAGACAAAAGTCCAGTTTCCATCAGCCTCTTCATGATTTTTTTTCTTTTATTCATACAGCAACTGAATCAACCTGAATGAAAATTATTTTCAAGCACAACACACACACACACACCAAAATCATACATCAAAAAAGAAATTGAAAAAAAAAATTGAATCATAGCGATATTAAAGGAAATGGGAATTAAATTAAAGATGAATTACATTTTGGAAATAATTTTGAAATCAGCACTGGCACATAAACCCAAGCGAAATAAAAAATAGCAGGTAAAAAAAGTACAAGATTTAATCAAAAGAAAAAAAAAAAAAAAAAAAAAACAATGAAATGATCCAAAAAGTGCAGGTCTGAGGTTAACACATCATCTGTGGAAAAAGAAATGAAATAAATAAAACGTCACACAAACACCCAGCTGAACAGCACCACCTCGGTGTTCTTTATCAAACTGACTCAGAAAAATAGACTTTTCTCAAGATTGAAGGGAAAAAAAACAGAGGTTTTAGGGTTTAGAAGGGCACAGTAGAGGGTTTTACATTCAAGATTTCAGCGCAGAGGAGATCGTCGACTGAAATTATACAGTAGAAGACTGACGTGAGGATCAGCGCACCAGCTGCTCTACAGATCACATCACATTATATCAATCAGATCAGATCGACCTGCTGGAGAAGACGTGTTGTAGCAGCAAATCATCAGGTCTCTCTCTCACACACACACACACACACACACCTCGCTTTTTTCCACACCTGTATGAACCCTATCCTTTCACACATCCCTTTAAATCTAGTCATTTGTGACATTTCAGGAATTCAGGGTTCTTGTTTAAATTCATATTTCAAAATTTTGTGACAAATAAAATTTCAATTTTTATTTTTCCAGCCCAGAAAATGTTCCTCCTGCTTTAAAATCTCTTTGTCGTCCATTTAGACATTTTTTTAACAATAAACCAGCAGAGAGAATGTTTAAATTGAAATTTTCTGTAATATTTCCGAGCGTCCAGAAGAACAACAACGTTTACATCAGCAGCCAGAAATCATTCAGCTTAAGAAAACAGGAAATAGGAGGCGGAGCAAACGATGTGACTGGAAATGGGCGGAGTCACGTTATGCAGTGGAGCCACAATTTCAATCGAACGTTCTCGACTCTGTTCTACACATGATGCGGTGGATCAATCGTATGCTGCATGTTTCACTCAGTTCCTGTTTCCTGTTTGTCGCACAAAAAAAGTGTTTTTTTATCCTGTCCTGTCGTACACGCCCTCTCCTTAAACATGTAGAGACATTACACTGAAAAATAAAGCTTAAAAGGAAGTAGCAGGTGACTAGTTAGGCCACGCCCACAACCTGCAGCTGTATCTGTTGGTACACGCCCACAATCTTCAGCAGTATCTGTTGGTACACGCCCACAAGCTGAGAGTGTATCTGTTGGTTCACGCCCACAACCTGCAGCAGTACCTGTTGGTTCACGCCCACAACCTGCAGCAGTACCTGTTGGTACACGCCCACAACCTGCAGCTGTATCTGTTAGTACACGCCCACAATCTACAGCAGTATCTGTTGGTACACGCCCACAAGCTGAGAGTGTATCTGTTGGTTCACGCCCACAACCTGCAGCAGTACCTGTTGGTACACACCCACAACCTGCAGCAGTATCTGTTGGTACACGCCCACAACCTGCAGCAGTATCTATTGGTATACGCCCACAACCTGCAGCAGTATCTGTTGGTACACGCCCACAAGCTGATGGAGTACCTGTTAGTACACACCCATAAGCTAAAGGAGTATTTGTTGGTACACGCCCACAATCTTCAGCAGTATCTGTTGGTACACACCTACAATCTACAGCAGTATCTGTTGGTACACGCCCACAATCTTCAGCTGTATCTATCGGTAGACGCCCATAATATTCAGCTGTATCTGTTTGTACACACCCACAAGCTGAAGGAATATCTGTGGGTACACGCCCACAACCTGCAACAGTATCTGTTGGTACACGCCCACAATCTTCAGCAGTATCTGTTGGTACACACCTACAATCTACAGCAGTATCTGTTGGTACACGCCCACAATCTTCAGCAGTATCTGTTGGTACACACCTACAATCTACAGCAGTATCTGTTGGTACACACCTACAATCTACAGCAGTATCTGTTGGTACACGCCCACAATCTTCAGCAGTATCTGTTGGTACACACCTACAATCTACAGCAGTATCTGTTGGTACACACCTACAATCTACAGCAGTATCTGTTGGTACACACCTACAATCTTCAGCAGTATCTGTTGGTACACGCCCACAATCTTCAGCAGTATCTGTTGGTACACACCTGCAATCTTCAGCAGTATCTGTTGGTACACACCCACATTCTACAGCAGTATCTGTTGGTTCACGCCCACAATCTACAGTAGTATCTGTATCTGGTACATGCCCACAAGCTGAAGGAATATCTGTTGGTACACGAACAACAGGCAAGCTACAAGCAATACATATAACTTGTCACTTGCTACTATAAACCTAGAATTACCAAAAATGTAAATCTGTATATTTTGTGTAACCAACAGCGCGTAAGAACCAATTAGCATGCAGGCTGTTCGATACCCACAGAACTAAGGACAGCAGCAAAAACTACAGCCGAGCAGTTTGGTATTCGTCTCTGACTCAGGAATATGAAAAATAACCGCTCCATTGCAAACAAACTGACCTATACAGTATAGGTATAATATTAAAGGCACTCCTGTTACATCCTGAAACCCCGTTCTGGCATGTAGTGGCAGTTCATTACAGTTATTTAATTCTTTAATTATAAAGAAGGAAGTTTACACCTTATTTTTTTTTAAAAACAAGTGAACTGGATATTTAGTGTCATATTATGATTTCTTATTTGGCTAAAAGTTTTAAAGGAGCAGTTTGTAATATTTAAAACACACCATTTCTGATTTTATGGCAAACTGACTCCGCCCCCTCACCCCTCCCACCACCTGATGGGTCACTTTTTCATGAAAAAGTGCTGAGCAGCTTTTTTTTTCAGACTGGGGCGGAGCTTATTCACAAACCTACTGAGATAAATGTACTTATTTAGTAGTGAGTTACATTTCAAATGCGTCTTTAAAAATGATGTGATTGTTTCCAGGCCTTTAAGACTTTACAAACTGCACCTTTAATATCTTACTGAAATGATTAAAAGTGAACCTAGGATCTTGGTTTTAAGATCAGACATTTGGACACAGATCTGTTCTCTTCCTCTTTGAAATAACCGGACGTTAACGGACTCAGAACGCGTCTTGGATGTTTTTCAGCTGTCGTACAGCCAGATCGACGGGCAGATCGAATTTCAGGTGGCTGAGACGTCCTAGAATCCTTAGCGCCCCCTCGAAGCCGGTCTGTGCCATGTAGCTCCAGGGCTGGTAGTGAGTGTGGATGAGAGTCCCTGCCTTGCACAGCAGGTTGACCCAGGACACCAGCCTCTGCTCGTTCAGCGCCATACACACCAGCGCCTTGAACTCGGAGTCCGCGCTGCGTTTGTAGCGCCCGTGCTCCCTCAGTACGCTATGCACGGCCCACAGGAGCGAGTTTTTCGGAGTCACGACCGCAGAGGTTCCTCCTACAGGCAGGCTGAAGGATTGTGACAGTTGGCGAGCGGGAGATTCTGCGAAAGCAGGGCCGTTTTTTGCGTGATAATACTTAACAAAGAGCTCCCAGGGGTGCAGCGAGTCCTGCTGTGAGGATCCAGAGAATGGCAGGAGGCAGGAAATAGGTGCCAGGACCAGGCTCATGCCTTCAGATGGAGCGTAAAGGCCGTGAGCGAGGAGGTCGCGTAATGCCAGGGACACATCTTTCCTCACAGCGACTATGAGCTCGTGTCGAGGTCCTGAAGGGGCAGCCGGGGGCGTCGACGAGGAAGTGTAGCTCACCACGGGCTCGTCCTGACCTGCAGGTTGGAGGCGAGAGGCGAGGAGGCGTACACGCTCTACGGCTCCTTCGAGTTTATTCAACAGGGGGCCGTAATCAGGAGCTCCGTCGGCCGGGAGCCACGCCTTCGGTGCCATGGTGCCTGCTGAACAGCCCAGCTGACTCAGAGCGAAAATCTGCAGCACGGCTAAAGCACGCTGGACTAGACGCAACCCGCTGGCACGCAGCTGTTCGGCACGCTCAGGGTCCACTGTACAGGAAAACAGATCACATCAACACGTTCACATGTGCCTTTAGTATGAGCATTAAATGTAAACTGAGCTGATTGTGGACCGGATTTCTAGACTCTCACCTTGCTTCACGCCACCCGGTCCTCGAGGTGTGGGTCCGGAGGATCGGCTCTGCTGGCTGTTGGTTCTGTCTGACAGGAGCGGGTTCCCCACTTCATCTGTGTGGAGAACCATCAGAATCATGAGCTATTTTAACACACGTGTACTAAAGAACTTAAGGCTGAAACTGAACTGGATCATGAGTGACCCTTCCTCCTCCTGCTCTTCCTCACCTTGTATGAAGTTAATAAACATCTCCAAATCTCTGATCTGGGTTTTGAGCTGTTCCACCAGCTGCTCTTTGACACGCACGGGGTTGACGATCTGTGCGATGGCGGCGTCTACGCGCTGTCTCAGTTCCTCGGGCGTCAGGTTCCCGATGTCCTCGTTCAGGTTCACGTCCAGCTTCGTAATTAGCTCGTCGATGATCACCTTCAACGGGAGAAGATGAAAGAGGTCAAAACCATGAGGAGGAGGATTCCTGGAATAGGAAGCTCACACCCATCTTTATGAATTTATCCTCAAAATATAAAATGATAACAAATGAAGCTTACACTGTATTGCCAAAAGTTTTGGGACGTCTCCCTTTACATGCACATGAACTTCAATGACATCCCATTATTAATCCGTATGGTTTGATATGGAGTTGTCCCGCCCTTTGCAGCTATAACAGCCTCAACTCTTCTGGGAAGGCTTTCCATAAGGTTTAGGAGTGTGTTTCCTCTACAAGCGCATTTGTGAGGTCAGGCACTGATGTTGGATGAGAAGGTCTGGCTCACAGTCTCCGCTCTAATTCGTCCCAAAGATGCTGCACTCTGTGCAGACCAGTCAAGTTTCTCCACACGAAACTCACTCATCCATGTCTTTATGGACCTTACACGGGGTGCACTCTGTGATTTTATGTGGCGTACCACTTCGTGGCTGAGCTGCTGTTGTTCCCAATTGGTTCCACTTTGTTATAATACCACTAACAATTGACAACTGAAGTCAATGATTTGGAGGGGTGTCCCAAAACTTTTGGCAATATAGTGTATGATAAAGTGACATTGCTTCTGTTATTATTGTAATCGAATGTAAATATTCCATTTGTAGGCTGCAGTATAAAATCAGATGGTAATCCCTGATCCGCCATGAGGTCTGCGATAACATTTTTACACATCACCTTCGTAATAAATCTCTCTCACTGAGCCGGCAGTTCATTTCTGGTTGTTTTGTCCATTAACCAGATGATAAGATGATTACGGTACTTACAGCGACACAACTGCTAAATGTTTATACTGATATTGTGGTGTATGTGTGTATAAAGTGGCTTTATGTAAATATAAAGCTGATGTTATAACAAATTCTGTACTCAAGCAAAGATTAACCCTAGCAGATTGGAGTTCTTGAAAGTTTTTCTTTCCACAACATGTAATAGAAAGACATTTAAGACGACGATTATCGATATTTCTCAGATGAATCTCCTACATTTCCGCAAAAGAGATTTTTAATGCTGATTAAACCCAGCTGGATAAATAAAGGAGCCTGTATTATGGGATGGCGTGTACCTTCTGCCTCTCCATGACGACAGACTGGGGGAGTGAGTCATAGCTGCCCTCCTGATAGGCGAAACGCTCCAAATCATCCAACTGCGTCTTCAGCTGGACAATCAGCTCCTTCTGCTTTTCCCTCTGAGCCTCCAGGCGCTCCCTCTTTTCCCTCTCGCTCTAACACACACACAATCAGGAGGCATAAAATACATTTCTACAGCACTCTCAGACTTTACGAGCGAGACGCCATGCTTGTGAATACTCACCAGCTCCTGTCATGAGGAAGCATGAGAGAAAGGAATGAGGAAGAAAAAGAAAACGTCTCAGCATCAGACTTTATGTGAACAATCAGATTTTTACGTAAACGAAAGACAAACATGGACACGGGATAGCGGCTACGAGCTAGAAGGTGGGTTGGTCAAACCTAAAGATTAAATTATGTACGTTCGTTTTATCTTAGAAGGAAAGAACGAAAGGTTCAAAAGGTTCGAGTGTGTTCACTTTAAGGAGGAACGTGCAGTAAAAGTTTCCTTCAATTATAACTCCTACAGTGGCCCCATGACACCACTATACTAGTTAATACTTTTGCAATACTTTTGCACCACAGATTAAACCCCAGGCAGTGAAATATACAGAAGGTTCCATCCAGCACCTGAGAATTGGCTCAAGGTTTTATTTTAAACCTATACGGTTACATTTCATAAATAGTGCAGAAAATAAATTACAGCTGGTTCCTTAAAGATTTACAAAGAACCAGGTGCTCAGATCCATTTGTGTTGGAATAATTACAGATTTTTTTCCCATCTAGAGAGCTTCCTTCATCCACAAAGAGCTTTTGCTGGAGCCCTTGCTAAATAAGCCGGCTATATCTAGAACCCTACATCTCCCTTAAAGGTTCCATGTAGAACCCAACGACATAGTGAGGAACCATTGATGGGGATGGACCTAATAACCAGGCGATATCTTAAACCCTAAATGTGGACATGCTTAGACGTTAGATGCTTAAAGGTTCTGTGTAGAACCCAATAACAGAGTGTTTCCATCCTGGTTCCATCTTGAACCTATGCTGTGGAAGGATCTAAAGTATGCTTGGTTAACCCCTTAAAGGTTCCATATAGAAACCTACGAGTGTTTATATTCGTATTCCATGAGGAACCCTTAGTTCATGAACCCTCATGTGGACATTGGTAAAGGTTTCATATAGAACCCAACAGCAGATCCATAAGGAACCTTTAGTGTGGATGGACCTAATAAGCTGGCTTTATGTAGAACCATAAACTCTGCTACTGATGTCCCATCAGTGTGTTTGGATGTGTGCAGAACATACTTATAAGGTTATTCCCTTTAGCCCTATGTGGAACCCTTACCGAGTTCTCCAGCGGATGCTGTGCGCGACAGCCCAGGACATGAGGACATCCTCTGAAGGCGAACTCCTCCAGCTCCTTCAGCATCTTCTCCTTGTCCTGCTCCTCGCTTTGGCCGTGGACGATCTGCTTGAGGCGGAACTGCACCTGGGCGAAGTGCGACGTGAGGGCCAGCAGGGACGAGTGCAGCTGCTCGTGTTCGTCCTCCAGCCGCCGCAAGCGCGTCGCCATTTCCGCCTCCCCGCCCGGAGCTCCGTGTCCCTCCGGACTCTGACTGCGCTCATCCTCGGGATTAGCGACGGCGCCCACTGGAGCCCAGCGCTCACCGGCACCGGTCACAGCAGCCTCACTGTCCGAGGCCACCGTCTCCTCCGCCCACATTATTTATTTAATAATAAATAAATATTTATTTGCTCCGTTTTTCCCCGTTTCCCCCTCTTTTTCTACCTTTTTATACTTATAGAATCCGACCTAATGATTTCTTTCCAACATATTTGGCAGGTGCAGCCGCCATCTTGTTTATATCACCTGTGACGTGATCTAACTGAGCGTTGCGACGTATTACCGAAGGAACGAAGATCTCAAATCCGTGCGTGGCCTCACGAATTCAGAGAGGTTGCCGCAGTGACGGTTAGCGTAGATGTTATACAAATCCGGGAAAAATGGCTCCAAGCGCGCCGGTCTAAGATTGGGCGAAATGGGCGTAATGACGTAAACAAAAATGGAGGCCTCGGATTGGATGTCAACGTAGGAACGTCAGGAGCATAGCAACGCACAGTGTTCGCTATATTTATGGTATTAACTTCCTCCATTGGATACCTACTACTATTAATAATAATAAATCGGTCAAATTGATGCCTTTTTCTTAACTTTTAAGTGTTTGTATGACGTAAGTAACATCTAGCGTCTTTATTTATCATTATAACAAATGACGTTTTTAAATAGTTGTGTCAAAACAACGTGCCATATTTCACCCAATTCCCCACAGTGTGACGTCACTTCCTCAAAGATTAAAAGTATTGGCACACCAACGTGGGCCTGTATTTCTGTCAGTTCCATTAAAGGAATAAATTATTTGCACCCTTGTAGTTGGCTGGTTGCTTCCATTAAAACAAACCCACACGTTCAATGGGAAGGCTGTGGGAACCACAAAGCATTTTTCTTGTTATGTTTACATTTCCACTGTTAACTGTTAACGTAAATGTAGCACCCTTGGGTGGGGCAGTTTTATAAATGAGCCAAAAAGGCTTTTGGGTTTTAGCATTTCAAACACATTTACAAAAACTGTGGTCACATTAAGACACGTTAGAAGACAAACATATCAGCCTGTATGTTCAACAAAATATATTTATGATCTGAGAAGAGAAATGTACTTTGCGTAATGTCTACATCTGCAGTTTACTTGGTTTGAAACGTTATATCCTGACACAGGTAAGGTTTTTAAACGACACTCGATTATAACCTGAGCCACCAAAACTTATGGATTAGCATTATGATGTTTGACCTGGGGGCACGGTGGCTTAGTGGTTAGCATGTTTGCCTCACACCTCCAGGGTTGGGGGTTCGATTCCCGCCTCTGCTGTGGGTGGAGTTTGCATGTTCTCCCCGTGCCTTGGGGGTTTCCTCCAGGTACTCCGGTTTCCCCCTCCAAGTCCAAAGACATGTGTGGTAGGTTGATTGGCATCTCTAAATTGTCCGTAGTTTATGAGAGTGTGTGTTTGTATGTTTTATCAGGTAAGAATGATCAGAATGAATGAAAATTCATTCTCCAAGCACAAAAGTTCGAAGAGGAAATGATGGCTGTGTGAGACGTGAGGTGGTTACAGTCGCTTAGCGCTAACTTCATTTATGTGAACTTAAATTCATGAGCCAATAGAATATAACTGGCTGGGATTGTGGAATCCATCAAGGTAAGTCCATCAAGGTAATCACATTTACTCAACTCAACAAAGCACAAGAGACACGTACAAACCACTTAGAAGTTCCTTTAACAGATCACACACCATAAAAAGAACAATATCAACAGACGGCATCTTCATGTTCAAACTTGGTGATGTGTTAATGTAAATGCTTAAAAGATGAAGAAATACAGCTCTTAAAATCAAGGAGTTACAGAAAAAGTATGATACTGAGAGTGAATAAAATTTTTTATTAATGTTTTATCACAATACTAACCTTAAGCTAAAGAAAGACATACCTTTACTAAGTTGAGGAAAAGTGATTTCTAATCAACGCTGTTCCATTACTGATTTTACCTCAGTGACTTCCACTTCCCCGTACCACGATGTAGATATCAACAAACATCTACTACATTTCAAACTGTGCTTTTTCTTGTAAGTAGTTGGCAGGCTAAGATGTTAGCTAGCTAATCAATGGGATAATTTATACTTTCTGTGCTTACTACTCTCTGTGTCCAACAATTCTGGAAAAAGTCAATTATAGTCGTCACCATGTGCAGTAAGTGGCTACTTGCTGATATTTAACTTCTACGTGGACAGAGGAAATGTAAGGAGGTAAAAAAAAAATGATCCATGCTGGATCACAGGATTGGAGACTAAATTAATTATTGCAGTAAAAATCAATAAATGCCAAAATATCCAAAACCTGACTAGTGTAATCATTGAACTTCATTCAGATTCGTCTCTCTCTGTCTGTGTGTGTGTGTGTGTGTGTGTGTGTGTATGTGTGTTTAGACAGCGCGCGCTCGTTTCTTCTTGGAGAAGAACATCTCCCAGTCGAAGCCCATAGACTGAAAGCAGGAGCCTGATTCGTCACAGCTGTATCCAGTGGGACAGCAATGCAGCATATCACTACAGCACACGGCCTACACACACACACACACACACACACACACACAAAAGAAAACAGAAACAAAAGATAAGGAAAAAAAGAAAGACCAAAATAAAGTGAGGAAATTTGCATGAAAGCAAGTGAAGGAAAGAAGTGATGCGAAAAAAGTCACTAAAGAGGCGTGGCCCCTGAACCGGTCTGTCCCGGTGAAGGAGGTGTGGCTTGTATGTCAGTTCTATTAAAGGAGGAATAAATTGTGGGTCAGGTTCTAAAGGGAGCATGGCCGTTGTGTCATTTCTACTAAAGGAGGCATGGCTTGTGTCAGTCTCAAAGGAGGTGTGGCCTATGTGTCAATTCTATAAAAGAGGTGTGGCTTCTGACTCTTAATAGCTAATATACATCATATTGCCAAAAGTTTTGGGACACCCCTCCAAATCATTGAATTCAGGTGTTGTTTTTCAGGGGTTGGGCTCGGCCCCTTAGTTCCAGTGAAAGGAACTCTTAATGCTTCAGCATACCAAGACATTTTGGACAATTTCATGCTCCCAACTTTGTGGGAACAGTTTGGGGATGACCCCTTCCTGTTCCAACATGACTGCACACCAGTGCACAAAGCAAGGTCCATAAAGACATGGATGAGAGAGTTTGGTGTGGAGGAACTTGACTGTCCTGCACAGAGTCCTGACCTCAACCCCATAGAACATTGGGATGAATTAGAGTGGAGACTGAGAGTCAGGCCTTCTCATCCAAAATCAGTGCCTGACCTCACAAATGCACTTCTAGAGGAACGGTCAAAATTTCCCATAAACACACTCCTAAACCAGTTGAAGCTGTTATAGCTATAAAGGCAGACATCCCAAAACTTTTGGCAGTATAAGAGTCGTTTCTATTACAATCGAATTTCTATACCAGTGCACAGTACTAAAGAAAGCTAGTTTAATAGAAGAAGTTGCTTTCGGCTGCTCCCTGTTCGGGGTCGCCACAGCGTACCAACTGGTCCGCACGACAACTTGGCACAGGTTTTACGCCGGATGCCCTTCCTGCCGCAACCCTCCCATTTTTCCGGGCTTGGGACCGGCACTGCATCCAGTGGCTGGGGTTGAGGCATTGGCTGGGAATCGAACCCGGGCCTTCCACATGATAGGCGAGAAACCTACCACTGAGCCATCAATGCCCCTTAAAGAAAGCTAGTTTAATATTTCTGCTAAAAATCCTCAATTCTAGAAGTGTTACCTTCGGATATGGGCAGCAGCCCCAGGAGCTCTCTGACATCTTGCAGCAGGTTTCTGTGTCCTTGCAGCTGAATCCTCCTCCACAGTCAATGTCAGTTTGGATCTGTGGCATTGCTGTATCCCAGACGGATTTTATCCAGGAGCTTTTCTCACACCACTGGTCACGGCAGGTGTAACCTTTCGGACAGCAGTTCTCTCCGTCCGCACAGCATGTAGCCTGGGATGAAGAAAACAGACCACATGTCCTTTATGGGGAAAGCTGTCCACGTCATCATTCACTCATTCATTGTCTACCGCTTATCTGATCTACTCTCGGGTCACGGGGAGCCTGTGCCTATCTCAGGCGTCATTGAGCATCAAGGCAGGATACACCCTGGATGGAGTGCCAACCCATCGCAGGGCACACATACACTCTCATTCACTCACGCAATCACACACTACGGACAATTTAGAGATGCCAATCAACCTACAATACATGTCTTTGGACCGGGGGAGGAAACCGGAGCACCCGGAGGAAACCCCTGAGGCACAGGGAGAACATGCAAACTCCACACACAGCAGAGGCGGGAATCGAATCATGTGATGTTCACTAAAACATTAAACACTACATAGTATTCTTTTAAATGATAAATGTATTATTATTATTATTATTATCTGAGTGTAGTCATTTCCCCTTAAAGTATCCACCATCTACTCAATTGCTTCGTTCCACATATATTGTCACGTCAGTGTCGGGTTCATGGTCCAGCCTCACAATATGGCTGGCTCATTTTAAACACCTGGCTCCTGATTATTAGTTTCTTCCTTATTCAGTTTGGTTTCTGTTCCTCTTTTGCTCATTTTGAGGATCCGGGTGTTTACTTTTGTTCACCTGTTAAAAAATAACCTGCATTTACATATGCCACTGCCAACTTCACAGGTGTTCTCTGGATATTTATTTTATTCGAATATGTTCTGCTTCACAGATTTCTCTGACACTATCGAATCATTATACAGCTTTTATTATACTCACCTGATCCAGAGGACAGCAGCCCCATGTCTTGCTCTTCGTCATAAAGCAGCAGGTGGTGTGGACAGGACAGGACGTTTCAGCGTCACACTTTACTACAAATTCCTTTATAGCAAAAAAACAAACAAACAAACAAATTATAATCTAAAAGTGCTGTGCATTTTGGTTATTTAAAAAAAAAACTTTACCTCAAACATTTATTTCTTATATTATGTAGCACATCATTTGAACTTTTTGGAACAAAATTTGATGTGGAATTTGACTGCTGATAGACTTGAAGACTGGTTTCAAAGTGGAAGAGAATCTGTTTATTCATTTTTTTAAGCAGGTGGATGATAGTTTGATTTGTAGCTTACGTTTACTGATGTATTTCGAGCTGTGGTTGCAGTTGGCTGGCTCGGCTCCTTCTTCAGCCAGGGCACTGATCCTAATGGGTCGTCATACACAGCAAAAGAACATGAGAATCTGAAGTTTCTCTATCATTTATCTCTTCACTAGATTCCATACCTTCAATTTCTCCTGGAATTGCCAGTCTGCTGTAAGAAAAGCTGATTTTAGCTTCCACTACTCCTTTGATTATCTGGCACTAACTGAGACATGAATATCTCCACAGAACATCACTACACCAGCTACTCTATCCTCTGCCTATGGTTTCACTCACACACAACAAGAAACAGGCAGGGATGGTGGTACAGGTCTGTTGTTGTCACAGAGATGGGGTTTCAAACTTCTCCCCATGTCACATCTAGCCATCTCTTCTTTTGTATTCCATACAGTTTCAATTACCTTTACAATCAACCTTTTCATCATCATCTACCGCCCTCCTGGTCCCCTGGGCGACTTTCTGTTAGAAATGGACACGCTTCTCAGTGTTTTCCTTTCTGACTTCACCCCTTGACAATTTGAACCTCACCTCTGACAAGCTTCAATCCTCTTGCCTTATGACTATTCTAAATTCCTTCTCCTTGACATTTTCCTTCCCATGCATAAGGAAGGAAATTTCCTGGATCTGGTCTTCAGACCGTCCTTCTCCAGCTACAGACATGACTACTACCCAACTCCACACCTTTGACCATGACCTGGTAGCCTTCACCATCACTCTTACTATCCTGCCTAAAACCAACTTCTAACATTTCTCTCTAACTAGTCAAAACCTCCACTCTATCTCCCCTTCCTCTGTAGGTCCCTGCACTCTTTCTTCCCTTCCTGACCCTCACTCCTTTTCCTCCCTACCCTTGGACTCAGCCACAGACACTTTCCTCTCCTCTCTTTCCCAGAAAGACTTGTGGTCGTGCTCCTTGGCTTTCAGTTGTATTGCACAGCAATCAGAGAGAACCAAGATAAGCAGAGAGAAAGTGGAAAAAATCAATTCATGACATAGATCGCGCCTCTTTCCATGACCTACCCAAATTCTCCTCGGACATGACTTCTGCTAAGACTGCCCTTCTACAAGAAAAGCTTGAAGCTTCTGTACAGGATAACTCATAAGCTCCACAACATCTTCTCTTCACTACTTAACCACCTGGCTTCATCTGCTTCATCTTCCCTGACTGCTGAAAACTTCACCTCCTTTTACAATGAGAAGATTGAGAAAATCTGCCAGACCTCCACTTCTGCCCCGACTACCCCTACATTACACAGCCAGGATTCAACTACTCCTTCACAGTCACATTTCTAAACCCTAGCAACAGAAAAGATCCTATAGGTTATCCTGTCCTGCAATCCAACCACCTGTATAATGGACCCATGCCCTTTCACAATGCCCCAGACCATCTTGCAAGAGCTCCTGGCCTTCATCACTACAATCATCACTGGTTCCCTAACATTTGGTCATGTACCAACTACCTTCAAGGGAGCAAGGGTTATTCCCATCCTGAAGAAATCTGCTCTGGATCCCTCAGACATCAGCAACTGCAGTGGTATCACTTCTCGCTTTTCTTTCTAAAATTCTTAAACACATTATTTATAATAAACTGTCTGTCTCTATCTCTTAAAGAACAACTTCCAACATCCCAACCAGTTAGGCTTCAAAGCGGCAGATTCTACAGAGACTGGACCTTTGGATGTCACTGAGAAACTACATACTGTTAGATCAGTCAAGCTTTATCTGTCCTCATCCTCCTCAACCTTTCGACAATGTCTGACAAAGTCAACCGCAAGACGCTCTTGGAATTCGTGAAGCAGCATGGGGATGATTTGCTTCCTACCTGGAAGGTCGCTCATATCAGGTAACATATAAGGGATCGAAATCTGCTCTAACCACTGCTATGCTGATGACACTTAACTTATATTCTCCTTCCCTCCCTCAGATACCAGAGCTTTTGCTCAGATCTCAATATGTCTGGAAGACATATCATCATGGATGACGGCTCATCAGTTAAAACCCAATCCCAGCAAAACGTAACTGCTGTTCATCTCAGATGAGTTCTCAGGTCAGGATCTTGCAATCTCCTTCAACAACTCGCTGTTCTCCCTTTCGACCACTGCTCTCAACCTTGGGGTAACCATGGATAATCAACTGTCCTTAGTCTGTGACTTAGTGAACCAGTTGATTTATTAATTGATAGAGATTTCAAGGCACTTTTGTATGTCACTCTGGGTAAAGGTGTCTGCCAAATGCCCTAAATGTAAATGTGTGAATATAAATTTGCTAAGGACATTATGCTAGGGCTCTAGTCAAGATCACCATTTTCAAGTCCAAGGAAAGTCCAAGAACAGGCCAATGATGAGCAAAAGTGTTTCTATGAGACACAGGGCAGTGTGATACACATGGAGGAAATATCTCATTGCTCTCTTTTGCAAACATGAATTCACAAATGTTCAGGATTGAGACTGAGAGTATGGCCAGTTGTACTCTCTTGATGCCTGACCACAATTGCTTGTGGCATTGTTGAGATTCATTTGTGCATGCGACTAAGGAAAGACAACACAAACATTATTTTCACAAACTTTCTGTCATGTCCAAGACCATATTTCATAAGACCAAAACCAATACAAGTCCAATTTCAAAGGCCAACAAGTCTGAGACAAGACCAAGTCAATATAGAAAATGTCTACCTTGATTTGTCTACATATAGTATAATGTGCTCTATGGAGTTAAAGTTTTCATAATATATGACTCATAATGAACAGTATTACAGAAAACTGTGATTATATAGTTAGATTGTTTTTGTTTCATGACAAACCCTTGGTTTGGGGAACATTCCGATCACTGTTTGGTCGGCTCGGTTCCTTCTTCAGCCAAGGCACCAAACCTGACGAGTTGTCACATTGCTGAGTTTCAAGGTTACACTTTGTATCATGAGGACAGCAGTGGATAAAGTCCGCACAACACACTGCCTGTGAAAACACAACAATGTACCATGGATTTTAAATGAGCTATTGGTGATATGTGACTTAAGGCCATGCTGGCAATGTGGATACTTCCAGAACAGACTTAAGGTATAATCTAATGAGTCTACTGAAAAGGATTGTACCTGAGGCAAGGGGCAGCAGTTCCATCCTCCCTCTTCATTCTTACAGCATGTCTCTCCATCAGCACAAGCCTTAGTGTCATCACAGGGAACATCAGAAACTGACGTACCCTTGGTTTCTGCAACCTTCTGTCCACCAATTGGTCGACTCGGCTCCTTCTTCAGCCAGGGCACTGAGCCTGATGAGTTCTCACATTTCTGAGCTGCAAGGTTGCACTTTGTATCATGAGGACAGCAGTGGATAAAGTCCTCACAACACACTGCCTGTGAAAACACAACAATGTACCATGGATTTTAAATGAACTATTGGTGACATGTGACTTAAGGCCATGCTGGCAATGTGGATACTTCCAGAACAGATTTAAGGTATAATCTAAGGAGTCTACTGAAAAGGATTGTACCTGAGGCAGAGGGCATCTTATCTTACCTTATTTTGTCTTGTATTTTCTTGCCTTTATTAAATCTCATGTTGTCATAACTAATTTGATTTTATCTTCTTCTATCCTGTATTATTTCATGTGGCCCTTTCTTAACATACCTTACTTATCTTACACCTTACTAATCTTGCCTTATCATGCATTATCTTGTCTTATATTATCTTTTCTGGTCTTGTCTTATCTTGCATTATCTTGTCAGAACTCATCTTGCATTATCTTATATTATCTTGTCTTGTTGGGCCTTGTATTATCTTCCATTATCTTGTCTTATATTATCTTGTCTGACCTTGTCTTATCTGGCCTTGTCTTATATGACCTTGTCTTGTATGGCCTTGTCTTTTCATGCATTATCTTGTCTGGTCTTGTCTTTTCTTGCATTATCTTGTCTTTTCTGGCCTTGTCTTATCTTGCATTATCTTTTCTTATATTATCTTGTCTTGTCTGACCTTGTCTTATCTTGCATTATCTTGTCATATATCTTGTCTTGTCTTGCCTGGTCTTATCTTGCGTTATCTTACCAAAACTCCTCTTGCATTATCTTGTCTTGCCTTATCATGCATTTCCTTGTCTTAAATTATTTTGTCTCGTCTGGCCTTGTCTTATCTTGCATTGTCTTGCTTTATATGATCTCGTCTTGGCTAGTCTTGTCTTATCGTGCATTATCTTGTCTTGTCAGATCTCATTTTATCTTGAATTTTCTTGGCTTATATTTTCTTCTCTTGTCTGGCCTTGTCTTATCTTGTATTGTCTTTTCAAAACCCATCTTGCATTATCTTGTCTTATATGATCTCATCTTGTCTGGCCTTGCTTTATCTTGCATTATCTTGTCTTATATGCTCTCGTCTTATCTGGCCTTGTCTTATCTTGCATTGTCTTGTCAAAAATAATCTTGCATTAGCTTGTCTTACATGATCTTGTCTTGTCTGGCCTTGTCTTATTGTGTATTATCTTGTCAGATCACATCTTATATGAATTGTTTGCTGTTAGACTTTCTAAACAGTGTGCTTCATAATAACTGCTTTAAGGTAAACATATTGTCTAGAAAATTAATCCACACTCATCTGATCCAACCTAAAATCAACAGGTTCCTCTTGTATTAAAAGCCACTCCAAATTCAGACAACGGTTATAAACTTGTCGTGTTCTGTTGACAGGGATTGTACCTGAGGCAGAGGGCAGCAGTCCCATTCTCCCTGTTCATTCTTACAGCATGTCTCTCCATCAGCACAAGCCTTAGTGTCGTCACAGGGAACATCAGAAACTGACGTACCCTTGGTTTCTGCAACCTTCTGTCCACCAATTGGTCGACTCGGCTCCTTCTTCAGCCAGGGCACCGAGCCTGATGAGTTCTCACATTTCTGAGCTGCAAGGTTGCACTTTGTATCATGAGGACAGCAGTGGATAAAGTCCTCACAACACACTGCCTGTGAAAACACAACAATGTACCATGGATTTTAAATGAACTATTGGTGACATGTGACTTAAGGCCATGCTGGCAATGTGGATACTTCCAGAACAGATTTAAGGTATAATCTAAGGAGTCTACTGAAAAGGATTGTACCTGAGGCAGAGGGCGTCTTATCTTACCTTATTTTGTCTTGTATTTTCTTGCCTTTATTAAATCTCATGTTGTCATAACTAATTTGATTTTATCTTCTTCTATCCTGTATTATTTCATGTGGCCCTTTCTTAACATACCTTACTTATCTTACACCTTACTAATCTTGTCTTATCATGCATTATCTTGTCTTATATTATCTTTTCTGGTCTTGTCTTATCTTGCATTATCTTGTCAGAACTCATCTTGCATTATCTTATATTATCTTGTCTTGTTGGGCCTTGTATTATCTTGTATTATCTTGTCTTATATTATCTTGTCTAACCTTGTCTTATCTGGCCTTGTCTTATCTTGTGTTATCTTGTCTGGTCTTGTCTAATCTTGCATTATCTTGTCTTATATGACCTTGTCTTGCCTGGCCTTGTCTTATCTTGCATTATCTTGTCATATATCTTGTCTTGCCTGGTCTTATCTTGCGTTATCTTGCCAAAACTCATCTTGCATTATCTTGTCTTGCCTTATTATGCATTTCCTTGTCTTAAATTATTTTGTCTTGTCTGGCCTTGTCTTATATTGCATTGTCTTGCTTTATATGATCTTGTCTTGGCTAGTCTTGTCTTATCGTGCATTATCTTGTCTTGTTAGATCTCATTTTATCTTGAATTTTCTTGGCTTATATTTTCTTCTCTTGTCTGACCTTGTCTTATCTGGCCTTATCTTATCTTATCTTGTATTATCATGTCAGAACTTATTTAGCATTATCTTATATTATCTTGTCTTGTTTGGCCTTGTATTATCTTGCATTATCTTGTCTTATATTATCTTGTCTGACCTTGTCTTATGTTGTGTTATCTTGTCTTATATGATCTTATCTGGTCTTGTCTAATCTTGCATTATCTTGTCTTATATGACCTTGTTTTGTCTGGTCTTGTCTTTTCTTGCATTATCTTGTCATATATCTTGTCTTGAATTTTCTTGGCTTATATTTTCTTCTCTTGTCTGGCCTTGTCTTATCTTGTATTGTCTTGTCAAAATTCATCTTGCATTATCTTGTCTTATATGATCTCATCTTGTCTGGCCTTGCTTTATCTTGTCTTATATGCTCTCGTCTTATCTGGCCTTGTCTTATCTTGCATTGTCTTGTCAAAAATAATCTTGCATTAGCTTGTCTTACATGATCTTGTCTTGTCTGGCCTTGTCTTATTGTGTATTATCTTGTCAGATCCCATCTTATATGAATTGTTTGCTGTTAGACTTTCTAAACAGTGTGCTTCATAATAACTGCTTTAAGGTAAACATATTGTCTAGAAAATTAATCCACACTCATCTGATCCAACCTAAAATCAACAGGTTCCTCTTGTATTAAAAGCCACTCCAAATTCAGACAACGGTTATAAACTTGTCGTGTTCTGTTGAAAGGGATTGTACCTGAGGCAGAGGGCAGCAGTCCCATTCTCCCTGTTCATTCTTACAGCATGTCTCTCCATCAGCACAAGCCTTAGTGTCGTCACAGGGAACATTAGAAAGTGAACAACACTCCCCCTGGAAAAAAACAAAGCATCATGATAAAGTCTGTTGTTAAAACTGCAACACAAATAGTGCAGATGCACCACTGTTTATTGTTTACATTTTAACGAACTGGCTAAAGTGTTTGTGAAGGAGCTAACATACGACAGAACAGTGTGTAGTGTGACCAATCACATGGCTGTAATGTAAACTGCAAATTCTGCTTTTTAGAACTAATCAACCAACCCCAAGGAATGAAATCCCTAATGAGGAAGAAGAGGAAATGTATAATGGTGGTGGTTAGAGTGTGTTAATGATCTCACATTGATGAGGTCAGAGTCTACGGAAGGAAATCTCTCGGCCCATGGGAGCAAGTGTGTAGCGTTTGTGCACCTGGATTCTTTCACCTCACACAACATGCCTTCGGGGCAGCAGTGTAAATGATCTTCACAGCACTCACCCTGCACACAAACAATCACATACACACAAAAATCACATGCTGTACACAATCATATAGTATACACAATCATATAAACACACAATCATGTACACACAAGCATATAAACACACAATCACATACTGTATACAATCATATAGTATACACAATATCATATACACACACAATCACATACTATGCACAATCATATAAACACACAATCACAAACACACACAATCATATACACTCAACCATATAAATACACAATCACAAACACACACAATCATATACACTCAATCATATAAACACACAATCACAAACACACACAATCATATACACTCAACCATATAAATACACAATCACAAACACACACAATCATATACACTCAATCATATAAACACACAATCACAAACACACACAATCATATACACTCAATCATATAAACACACAATCACAAACACACACAATCATATACACTCAACCATATAAATACACAATCACAAACACACACAATAACATACTGTACACAGTCACAAACGCACTATTTAGAGGCATGGCATCTGAAATAAAGAGCCTCTGGGTCTGTAGGAAATAGTGTGATGGTGAACGAGGTGTGGCCTTTGGGTTTGTGAGTCATGGTGAAGGAGGTGTGGCCTTTGTGATTGTTATTCATGGTGAAGGAGGTGTGGCCTTTATGATTGTTATTCATGGTGAAGGAGATGTGGTCTTTGTGATTGTGAGTCATGATGAAGGAGGTGTGGCCTTTGTGATTGTTATTCATGGTGAAGGAGGTGTGGTCTTTGTGATTGTTATTCATGGTGAAGGAGGTGTGGTCCTTTGTGATTGTAAGTCATGGTGAAGGAGATGTGGTCTTTGTGATTGTTATTCATGATGAAGGAGATGTGGTCTTTGTGATTGTGAGTCATGATGAAGGAGGTGTGGCCTTTGTGATTGTTATTCATGGTGAAGGAGGTGTGGCCTTTGTGATTGTTATTCATGGTGAAGGAGGTGTGGCCTTTGTGATTGTGAGTCATGATGAAGGAGGTGTGGCCTTTGTGATTGTTCTTCATGGTGAAGGAGGTGTGGCCTTTGTGATTGTGAGTCATGATGAAGGAGGTGTGGTCTTTGTGATTGTTATTCATGGTGAAGGAGATGTGGTCTTTGTGATTGTGAGTCATGATGAAGGAGGTGTGGCCTTTGTGATTGTTATTCATGGTGAAGGAGGTGTGGCCTTTGTGATTGTTATTCATGGTGAAGGAGGTGTGGCCTTTGTGATTGTTATTCATGGTGAAGGAGGTGTGGCATTTGTGATTGTAAGTCATGGTGAAGGAGGTGTGGCCTTTGTGATTGTAAGTCATGGTGAAGGAGGTGTGGCCTTTGTGATTGTTATTCATGGTGAAGGAGGTGTGGCATTTGTGATTGTAAGTCATGGTGAAGGAGGTGTGGCCTTTGTGATTGTAAGTCATGGTGAAGGAGGTGTGGCCTTTGTGATTGTTATTCATGGTGAAGGAGGTGTGGCATTTGTGATTGTAAGTCATGGTGAAGGAGGTGTGTCCTTTGTGATTGTAAGTCATGGTGAAGGAGATGTGGTCTTTGTGATTGTGAGTCATGATGAAGGAGGTGTGGCCTTTGTGATTGTTATTCATGGTGAAGGAGGTGTGGCCTTTGTGATTGCGTTATCTCTGTTAGAATCCCAGATTGACTCGTCTACTCACCTGATGGAATGGGCAGCAATTAAATTCTCCAGACTGAATCTGGCAACATGTCTGCTGGTCCCCACAGCGCTGCTGATCAGGACACATCGAACCAGACACCAGGTTCAGCAAGAGCATGCCAACTGTCAGCCTTAACATCTGTACAGATCACAGAAAGAAAGAGGAATTAAAACTCCAAAGCTAAAAAAAAAACCCTGAGAGACACTGTAAACAACTGAGATTAGAATTGAGATTATAGTAGAAAGAAAGAGAGAGAGAGAGAAAGAAAGATAGAGAGAGAGAGTAAGAAAGATAGAGAGAGAGAGTAAGAAAGAAAGAGAGAAAGAAAGAAAATAAAGAGAGAGAAAGAAAGAAAGAAAGAAAGAAAGAAAGAAAGAAAGAAAGATAGAGAAAGAAAGAAAGAAAGAAAGAAAGAAAGAAAGAAAGAAAGAAAGAAAGAAAGAAAGAAAGAAAGAAAGAGAAAATTATTATAGGAACAAAAGTGTAAACTGATTAAAATGATTATAAAAATATAAAAAATATATTGTCAAAAAGTTAATATATAATAAAAATATAAAATAATGTAAATAAAAGATACAAATAAACTACCATTTTTAAAGGTTTAATATTTAAAAGCATTTAAAATTAACAAAAAAAACCCTGTGATTTAATTTTAAAAATAAATCGACGATTTATACTGCTGAACAATTTTTATCCAAATGATAAACTAAAAGGGAATTAAAGTAAAATAAACATGAAAATAAAAATAAAATGAAAATAAATACAAAGATAGGGATGAGAATTAATAAGAGAAATAACAGTAGAAAAAGCAGATCCTGATTTTCAGCAGTTTTTAGGGTCGGTTGTGGCTTTCTAGTTGAACAGGAAGTAAATTCCACATCCTGGGATAGTTGAAACCAGTGGCAGCTTCCCCATTTACTGGATTCTCTTCTGTTTATAATGAGGAAGGTTGTTAAAGCCTCTGGGAGTGGACAAAATGACATTTAACGAAGCACAAACACTCTGTAGCGTGAACTCTGCAGGAGAACCGCAAGAGAACCATGAGAACTGTACGGTCCTTCTTTATCTCATCTCCCTCATCTCCCTCATCTCCCTCATCTCCCTGCCGACTATCACGTAGTACTTATTAAAAATTTCAGTGGTTTGGAATATATAGCTACATTTCAGGTAAAGGAGAAACTTTTTTTGTGGGGGCACCGGAGTACCCTGTTTACAGAAAACACACTGGGAAAAAAATGTCATGACCTTTATCAGGTGAAAAAATCCATCTAACTAAAACTTCACTTTTATTCATACATCTCGGAATCACTTCCTCTTATTTGTTCTAAACTCTTGTCCCCCCCCCCCCCCCCCACACACACACACTTTCTACCTCATTTTAACACTTCTCATTTGTGATTTCACTTCATCTAAAATAGCTTTATTCTCAGCAATGTGAGGTTATCATGTGTGGGGAAATAACTGGGAAATTCCCATCTTGCGCTTCACTAGAGTATTATTGTGGCTAGAACACAGGGTGGAAAGTGCAACAGCATGTACACTGATCAGCCATAACACTGAGCAGTGCCAGGTGAAGTGAATAAGACTGAGTATCTCCTCATCATGGCACCTGTTAGTGGGTGGGATATATTAGGCAGCAAGTGAATTTGAGTGAGTTTGACGAAGGGCCGATTTGTGATGGCTAGACCACTGGATCAGAACATCTCCAAAACTGCAGCTCTTGTGGGGTGTTCCCGGTCTGCAGTGGTCAGTATCTATCAAAAGTGGTCCAAGGAAGGAACAGTGGTGACGGTCAAGGCTCATTGAAGCCCGTGTGGTCCGATCCAACAGACGAGCTACTGTTGCTCAAATTGCTGAAGAAGTTAATGCTGGTTCTGATAGAAAGGGGTCAGAATACACAGTGCATGATGGGTCAGGGCTGTTTTGGCAGCAAAATGGGGACCAACACAATATTAGGCAGGTGGTCATAATCTTATGCCTGGTGTATTATGAGGACGTACTCATGTCTCACTAAGTAGTGGGTCGGTAATAATAATAATAATAATAATAATAATAATAATAATATGATTGTTTGGTGCCTTTCTTGAAAGGTCACTTTACAACAGTAAGAAGCAAACTGCTAAAGAAAAAAAAGTGCAAATTAAAAGGAAGAAGTAACAATGAAACATGATTAGATTAAGAACAGAGAACAGAAAATAGACAGCAAAGCAAAAAAAAACTGACTTTACACTGCGAATAGTCGTTTGTTTTGCTTTGTACATGATTAAAGCTGATTTTAAAACAGCAATCACTCACACACACACACACACACACACACACACACACACACACACACACACACACACACACAGTGATCCTGCTTACCCTCCGAAAGGTCATGTTCGAACCTGGAGAGCTTCTGACCCGATCGAACATCACCGTCTCGTCCCCGAGCTCCTGATTCATGGCTGTAAGACGTGACAGACACCGTCACATTAATGACCACCATCGAAGTGCAAAAATTTTAATTATTAAATTAAAATTTAATAATTAAATTTATAATTTAATATTTATTAAATTATAATAATTTATAATTTAATTATTATAAATTAAATTATAATAATTTAATTTAATAATTTCCCCCCAAGGGGGGGGGGGGGGGGGCATGGTGGCTTGGTGGCTTAGTGGTTAGCACGTTTGCCTCACACCTCCAGGGTTGGGGGTTCGATTCCCGCCTCCGCCGTGTGTGTGGAGTTTGCATGTTCTCCCTGTGCCTCGGGGGTTTCCTCCGGGTACTCTGGTTTCCTCCCCCGGTCCAAAGACATGCATTGTAGGTTGATTGGCATCTCTAAATTGTCCGTAGTGTGTGATTGTGTGAGTGAATGAGAGTGTGTGTGCCCTGCGATGGGTTGGCACTCCGTCCAGGGTGTATCCTGCCTTGATGCCCAATGACGCCTGAGATAGGCACAGGCTCCCCGTGACCCGAGAGTAGATCGGATAAGCGGTAGACCTTTAGCTGGAGCTACACATTCAAAGATTGTGTACAGAAAACACATTCCTCTACAGCAGCAGTTACTTCAACTTCCTGATTTTCTATTTCATTTTGCTTCACTCCCTGAGAGCTAACTGACCCCGATATTAAACGTGAAAGATGATAGCTCTAAACTCACTATCATTACTGTAGTGAAAATGTCAGCGTGCATTTAAACTCCTAAGACATCACGAGTCATCAAGAAGATTTTACAAAACCTAAGTGAAATAACTCCGCAGTCGTAAAGCTCACGGCCAATCGATTACAATTATTTATATCATACATTTACAAATTCTTACATTAACACATCATAAATCATATGGAGTGTGATAAAGTACTGCACCCCTGACCATCTCACCCACTTCCTCAAACTGTTACACACACTCTGACTTGTCTACGTGAATGTCTATGTGTGCTGCGGCATTACAGTTTCCCTTCACCGGTCTCAAACCCTGCTCCAGCACGAAGCACGAAGCTCCTGAGCTCCATGAAGACATGGTGTGGAGGTGAAGGTTGGAGAAAGTGTCAGAACTGGAGTGTCTTGCACAGACTCTGACTCAACCCCGCTGGGATGAACTGGACCTGGAGTCTCCTTAACATCCTGACATCAGGGTCTGATCTCATTAATGCTCTTGTAGCTGAATGATCGCTTCTGTGTAATGTTTATTACAACATCAAACGCCATTTATTTCGGGAAAAACAAACTGTGATGCGATTCCCATAACAAACCTGAAGGCAAACCCGGAATAAATGAATATATGACGATTATTGTTCATTTTTCTACAGAAATAAAATGCACAGGCGCAGCACTCCTCCATGTAAACATCTCATATCACATTAAAGCACATTACTAAGGGGATTTGTTCCAATTATATAACAGAAAATCTTCAATCTACAGTGTAATTCAGATATTAGGGTGACATTATAGGCTTCTGTAAAGACAATATAAAAATCTGGAATCTTTTTTTTTTTTTTTTTAATTTAATTAAGATGCAAAAAAACCTTGAATTAACAGGGTCACGTGATGTGAATGAATTTAATATCAGTGATAAGTGAGATGTGAAGCTGGATCAGTGGCAGAGTCAAAGCTCGGTCTGGATAGTAACTGATGACGCGGCGCTGCTTTTTTTTTTTTTATAACACACTTACAGTATTAAACTGAATAAGAAGCGGGGAGGAAATGTAGAAAAACCGATGTGTGTGTGTGTGTGAGAGAGAGAGAGAGAGAGAGAGAGAGAGAGAGAGAGAGAGAAAGAGTGAAAGAAAGAGAGAGATTGAAGCGTAGCTAATTTCACTCACCTGCCAGTACAGCACACTCCTGGATGAAATTGAAATAAACTGGTTTTATTTCTCTATAAATCCCGCCCACGGAATGATAGAAACACCCACTTCTCCTCCCACAAATCCGATCCCGTGAGTAGACTCCAAGTAGCGTGCAGATTATTAATCCACACAAGGAGATTTTATTAATTATTAGCCGAGATTAAAACTAATCTCCTCTATTTAGAAAAAAAAAAAAATCTACGTCGGATTTCAGTTTATTTCTATTTTATTCAGCTCGCTTTCATTTCCGGCGTGCTGATTAACAACTACATTACCCACAGTTCCAACTTAACAGCTTCCTCTAAAAAGATTTTTTTTTTAATTGTATCTTTTTGCAACTCTCTCTCTCTCTCTCTCTCTCTCTCTCTCTCTCTCTCTCTCTCTCTCTCTGTCTCTCTTTGCCTTCCCCTGTGCATCCATCCATCTCTCTCTCTCTCTCTCTCTCTCTCTATCTCTGCATCTGTCTCTCTCGCTCCCCCTCCCTCCCCCCTCTCTGTCTCCCCCTGTGCATTCATCCATCTCTCTCTCTCTCTCTCTCTCTCTGTCTCTCTCTCTCTCTCTCTCCTCCCTGCATTTCTCTTTCCCTGCGCATCTCTCCCCCCTCTCTGTCTCTCTCTCTCTCTCTTCCCCTGTGCATCCATCTCTCTCTCTCTCTCTCTCTCTCTCTCTCTCTCTCTCTCTCTCTCTCTCTCTCTCTCTCTCTCTCTCTCTCTCTCTCTCTCTCTCTCTCTCTCTCTCCCCCCCTCTCTCCCCCTTCCCCCCTGCCCCCCTACCCCCCCTCCCTCAGATTTTAATTGTACTACGGATGATTTGGATCGGAACCACGCAGAACCTCACATGGCTTCCCGTAAGCGTCTGTGGGAGGTGATGGAGGCCCACAAGTTAAGTGACATATGGAGAACTTTTAATAAGAACAAGAGACAGTACACATGGGCCCATGCCATAGACAACTCACTCTCCCTGGCAAGACTAGATCACTTTTATGGTTTTAAACACCAGCTAACGCTTTTTACACAGTGTTTTATTGTTCCAGTAGGTATCTCTGACCATAGCATGGTACAGTGTACGGTCACTAAAGAGAACGTTAAACCTAGGAGCGCTTACTGGCATTTTAACACTGCACTTTTAGAAGACGCTAATTTTAGAGAGTTTTTTACTTATTTATGGAATTGTTTTAAATCAGAAAAGGCAGCTTTTAGCTCACTTCAGCTGTGGTGGGATTTTACTAAAACACAAAACAAAGTTTTTTGTCAACAGTACACTCTCAACGTCACAAGAGACATTGTTAGATCTCTGAAAGCTGTGGAGATAGAAATAGTGGAACTCCAGCATTTGGAGGCCACCGGAGATCGAGGGCATATTGAAGCCCTCAAAAGTAAAAAAGCCAAAATGAACGACCTGTTAGACATTACAGCACAGGGGGCGCTGGTCCGCTCACGCTTTAAAAGCGCAGCCGAGATGGACGCTCCTTCTAAGTTCTTTTTCAGTTTAGAGCAAAAGAATGGACAGAAAAGATTCATACATGCTGTTTAAACAGAATCAGGGGATCTCTTATCTGAGCCCACTGAAGATGTCTTACAGGGGGCGAACGCTGGTCATCAACAACCTCGCCGCGTCGTCCCTCTGGCACGAGCTGGCATGCGTAGATCCACCGCCGAACCTGCTAGCAAACATCCAGGCTCAGTTGGTGGACTTCTTCTGGGATGGTCTACACTGGATTCCACAGAGTGTTCTCCACCTGCCGAAAGAGGAAGAAGGGCAGGGGCTGGACCAGCTATCTAGCAGAGCTGCAGCCTTCCAACTCCAGTTCATCCAGAGACTCCTCACTGGACCCAGAGACTTAGTATGGAGAGCAGCAGCCAGTGGATTATTATGCACAGTTAAAGGACTGGGGCTGGACAGAGCTTTGTTTTTAATGGACACCAAAATGCTGGACATTTCTGGATTACCAATGTTTTACCGTGGACTTTTTAAGATCTGGAATGTTTTTAAAAAACAAAACAAAGCTATCGAACAGTACACTGGCTGCTGGAGGAGCCTCTGGTATAAGGCGGGCGACTGGACATCTCTGGTGTGACCGTCCCTGCACTGTCCAGAACACTCATCTCCTCGGGCATCATGACGCTCCGGGAGCTCGTGAATGTCGTGGGGTCAGATTTGTCAAGGGCAGAGGACCTGGCAGCGCGTATGGGGCTGCGGAGATCTGGAGATCTGCGCTTACATCAGAGGAGCGTGTTCAGCTGATGGACTATCAATGTACAGAGACTGGTCCTGCAGAGGACAAACCCTTTCCCCAGCTGAACATTGCTCCTGACCTTGACGGGTGTGCAGGCCCCCTCCTGAAGTGCCGGAGCGAAGGGGAGATGGACTTTGGGTCAGTGTCGGGGAAGCTGCTCTACAGAGCCTGTGTTAAGGTTTTAAATAAGAAGAAGCTGAGTGGGAGGGTAGACACCCCATGGAGAAGTGTTCTGGGTTTTAATGGTGATATTAAACCAGAGTGGACGCACTGTATAAACCACCGTTAACCAAAAGAGCTGCCGACCTCCAATGGAGGATTTTACATGGTATTATCTCTGTGAACTCTTTTATTTCTGTTTTAAACCCTGATGTTGTACATGACTGTCCGTTCTGTTCACAGAGAGAAACTGTTTTTCATGCTTTTATTCACTGCTCCAGGTTACAGTCACTGTGTGTGTTTTTACGGAGCATTTTAAGGTCTTTTAATGTTGATTTTACTGTTCAGTGTTTTATTCTTGGTTTTAAGTACGTCAGGAAACACAGGTTCAGGTGCCAACTGATCAATTTTATTTTTGGTCAGGCAAAAATGGCAATATACCTGAGCCGAAAAAAACGGGTAGCACAAAACTCTGACTGCGAGGCCACAAGAATTTTAAAGAGGCTGATCAAATCAAGAATTTTAATAGATTTTAATTTTTACAAGAGTATGAATGATTTGGACATGTTTAAGTGTGCTCTGTTGCAGAAGGAGAAGTCAACTTTGCAGCAGAGATAAACTAATCATCACTCCTGTCTAAACTCATTTATTGAAAGTATTTGAATACATTCTTATTTATTTATTTACTCATTAAGTCACTCTGTGTATGATATGTGACTTGTGTAAATAAAGTTTTGTAAAAGTCAAAAAAGTCTCTCTCTCTCTCTCTCTCTCTCTCTCTCTCTTTTAACGTGATGTCGATAAATAACTCCCAAAAATATTTATTTAAAAACAAAGTAGATTTAATTTAAAGCTTTTATTGTTATCAAGTCACCTGACTACAGTGCAACGTGTTTTGTATGTGCACATATTTTCTACGCATTACAAATAAAACGTTTCTTATTTTCCCTACAGCGTTAAATATTTAATTTATTTAACACACACACACACACACACACACACACACACACAGTAAATCAAGCATTTTGCCTACAGCAGTAAACATTCCATCATCTGTTCGCGTTACTTCCGGGTTCCGGGTTTTAAGCCACGCTGTGATTGGTCAGTGACCGGCGCTCGTTCGCGACCAGAATGAACTTAAAAAGCACTTCGATATTCAGTTTAATATTTGTAATAAAAAAAAGTAATACATTCTGCAGCGTATAATAATAATTTTTGTTTTCCCAACAAATTTAAATAATTAAAAAAATAATAATCACAACAACGACGTCACAGCCGAGGAACGCCCCTCAAATCTGGAGAAAGGAAAGTGAAACATACAGCGTTACACCGGAACTGAAGGTATCGTAACTTCTTCTATATTTCTGCTAATTATATTATATTATGTTACATTTATTAACAAATATAGTTCATGACAGAGAGTATAAAGATGTCATTTAACCCAAAACATGAATACTGTAAATAATTAGCTGATATTATTACTCAATAAGTGAAAGTGTAAAAGTGAATGTTCAAAAAAAAAAAAATTCTAATAAAAAATTAGGTTTTAATGAGGTTTTTAGGGAAGTTACGTACTTTAAGGGAAATGACTACTTTCTTTTGTGATGAAGACGCTAATGTTGGGAAATTAAGCCTGACAAAGTTTTCATCAGGTACATGCACTACACACAGGCCTGCACCTCGTCATTTCCTGTTTACAACATACTTTACACTGATCTTACACTGACACCAGCTTTTAGAAAGTGTAAGGTATATAATATAATATATTTTATTTTTTTATATTTTATTTTTTACATTCTATGTCATTTTAAAAACCAAGGAACTTAAATAGAAATATAAAAATTTCATTCATTTTTATTTTAAAATCCACTGAACAAAATAATAAAACTTAGGAAATTACAAACAGACAGCATCCAACAGACATAAAAAAAAAAATAACTTAATTTAATTTTTTTTAATTGTAGCACAGGTTTTGTGATATTAAATAAATAAATAAATAAATAAATAAATAAATAATTTTATTCTATTATTATTAAGTATTATTGCATTTTTATAATAACTATTATAAGTATTATTACTATAAAAATGATTATTATTGTCATTATTATTATTAGATGTAGTAGTAGTATTGGTGTTCATTATGCACTGCATGCTTACAACAGAAATATCGTAACCCCCCGTGATTATTTATTTATTTTCAGATACACACAAGTATCTTTGATAGCCCTACAGACTACAGTTCTACAGACTCGTATGTCCAGGATGTCTTCAGATGAGGTAAGAGATCAAAGATCTTCTTCTTTGAACACTGGGTCATATCAGTAATCTCTGATGCTCATGATGAACATGTGATTTCAGGATTTCTCTCTGGTCTCTGACAACGATCCATCACACACCCTCAAATCCATTCAGAAAGACATCGAGGAGCTGAAGGTGCAGCTCAGTTAGAAAGCATCTGTAACTTCACCATAATCCCAATCACTTTAAAAACAAGCTCACGTGAACGTGTGTTTAAATGTCCACAGAGAGCACACGATGACCTGGTGAAGGAATGCAAGTTTTTAAAAGAAGCCAAAGACACGAACGTCAGGTTTACACAAGAGTTCCTGCAACGAGTCAATACTGCAAGAAAGAATCTGGAGGATGATAAAATGGCCCAATCTAAAGCACTGGAGAAAGAGCAGGTCAGAAAAAAACAACACAGTGTAAACACTGAACACACAAAAAATAATACTTTTATGATTCATGAATCATGATTCACTTGAGTGATTCGGTTCTTTCTCTGTTTGTCTTTGGCCTGTTCAAGTGAATCAAATGTTGAATTTTGATTCATTTCATTGATTCACTGATTCGCAATTCAGAATAAAGTTTAAAAAAAAAAATATGTTGCATTTAAATTTCATCAATCAGGAATTATCTTATTGGTCAAGAATTATTTTATCTACAAGAAATCAAAAATCTAGAAAGGTACTAAAGAAATTTTGTGAAGTTAAAAGACTTTCAATCTGAACATATTCGCCTCAAGATTAAGGTGATGTATCTTACGTACTAAAGAAATGATGTGTATTAACACCTTCTAACAATTCCTCTCTGTGTAGGAAAGACTGTCAGAGATGAAAAAGGAGGAGAAAAAAATGAATATTGAGATTCTGAAAATCCAGAAGGAGCTGGATAAAACGCATGAAACCCACCAAAGCTTGAAACAACAGACTGAGGTTTGGGAAGTTCACCACTAAATAATAAGAGACTGTAATGATTTAGATGAATTGGAAAGAAGAAGAATACTAAAGTCCTGAATGCGCTCTTTAGGTGTCCACCGCAGTGCCGGAGAAGAAGGTCGTGTTTAGCGGCGAGACGGCTGAAGAAACTAACGCGCTGAGCTTCGATGTAAAACCTCGCATCATCTACCCCATGGAGGGAGGCACGGCATTTATCACCTTCGAGGAGGAAGAAGGTGTGAAGAGTTCACTTCAGTGGATATCACGGGAACTTTCGGTTACCGCATTGTATAATTGTGTCTCTTTGTTTTGTTCCTCAGTTGCTGAAAAGATCTTAGCTCTGAAGGAGCATGTGGTGCATCTCGGAGAATGTAGCATCACTGTGAAGGCCGAGCCGGTGCACTTTCTGGTCCCAGCTGCTGTTGAGGTGCGTCACAAGATCTTCTGCGTTTATAACTGTTTCAGTTGGACATGGTAGCTTAGTGGTTAATGCATTGGCCTACTCATTGGAAGGTTGTGAGTTCAAATCCCAGGTCCACCGAGCTGCCACTACCGGGCTTCTGAGCAAGACCCTTAACCCTCAATTGCTCAGATATATAAAATGAGATGAAATGTAAGTCACTCTGGATAAGGGCAGCTGCTAAAGGACAGAAATGTAAATATACACCGATCAGGTATAACATCATGAGCAGTGAGAGGTGAAGTGAATAAGACTGATGATCTCCTCATCATGGCACCTGTTAGTGGGTGGGATATATTAGGCAGCAAGTCAACATTTTTTCCTCAAAGTTGATGTGTTAGAAACAGAATAAATGAGCAAATTGTGATGGCTAGACCACTGGATCAGAGCATCTCCAAAACTGCAGCTCTTGTGGGGTGTTCCTGGTCTGCAGTGGTCAGTATCTATCAGAAGTATCCTTTAAGTCCTGTAAGTCCTTTAAGTCCTGTAAGTTGCGAGGTGTGGCCCTTGGAGGTGCTGCTAACATCTTGGTGCCAGATACCACAGAACACCTTCAGGGATCTAGTGGAGTCCATGCCTCGAAGGGTCAGGGCTGTTTCGGCAGCAAAAAGGGGACCAACACAATATTAGCTGCTTCCTTCTTTTTCTTCTGCACTTTTCCTCTGATTCTATGGTTGCCAACAGAAATCTACTGTAGCTCACCCAACATCTTTTATCATTATTTATTGGGGATGTGGTAGTTTGGTGGTCAAGGTGTTGGACTACTGATTGGAAGGTTGTGCGTTTGAATCCCAGGTCCACCAAGCTGCCACTGATGGGCCCCTGAGCAAGGCCCTTAACCCTCAATCCCTTAGTTGTATAAAATGAGAAGAACTGTACGTTGCTCTGGATAAGGGTGTTTACCAAATGGCAGGAATGTAAATATTATTCTTCATGGAGATCTTCATTGAGGACATGCGGATACTGACTTCCCGTCAGTTGTACACATTAAAGATGTAACCCGTGACTCAGAATGAACAGACACTGTGCTCGAAAACAGATAAGAATAGGAGGAGCTCTAATCAGAGTTATTTTTTGCCTGAAAACTTCAGAGTTTGAGGTTAGAGGTGTCTATCCCACTGGGATCATACAGAAAGTCACGAAAGTCACACGAATCTGAGGTTTTTACCTGAATTTCACAATTATTAAGATCCTAAACACTGTGTGATGCATGTCCGGTCTTCATTCTTTCAACCTTTCTAACTGCATGAACAAGATTAAAAAGGAACAAAAAAAAGTTCTCACATGGTTACAGTTGTGAACTGGAGTTTACCAAAAAAGAAATTAAAGAAAGATAAAAAAAAACCCAAAAACTCTTACTGGTTTAGGTCACGCCCACTACGAAAATAGCGATAGATTGTGATTCTACACCAAATCGAGCTGAATTTTGTCATGTAACTAAACACCGGAACAAGGCCGCCATCTTGGACATTTGGTATCAGCTGACCACACAGGCTCCGCCTCCCAACAGGCTCCGCCTCCCAATGTTTAATGATGGACCTGTGCTGTAACATGGAACTGAACCCTACTATCAAGAGCTCACAAAAATAAAATATTCCTTAATGGATTTGTGTAGTTTTATTTTGAAGCAAGTGCATGAAGATTAGGAAAATATTGAGGGGTGACAAATGGGCTGAATTCCCTTATTTGTTATGCTAGCTACATTAGCAGTATAATGCAGAACTTCTCTCATCGAGCACGTCTTGACGATTGAATACTTGGGGTAATGCTACAAATCGTCCTCACTCTCTTTTCGCTTTAGATGGACACTCACGTTTGTCCTCAACGCATCCTTATCTCCAACCTGCCCAAGAAAGAGAGCATGGATCGCATCCTGGACAAGCTGGAGATTTATTTCTCCAAGTCGAGAAACGGAGGAGGCGAGGTGGAGGATGTCGTCATGCTGGAAGATTCTGGCAACGTGGTCATTAAATTCCTAGACAGCAACAGTGTGTATAATATATACGTTTATATTATATTATTATAATAATATACTGATGGGCTACTGATCAGAACATCAGGGGTTCAAGCCCCAGTAATGTCAAGCTGCCACTGATGGTGAATAAAGGCTCCTGCTATAGATTTCTGGGGATTGTTCGGAATTTTTAAGGAAAATATGATAACATAAAGTTGTGATTTGGTGAGTGGATGTGTTTGGGTATCTAAACACAGCATCGCGCTCTCTTTCTCTAGTTGCCAAAGGTCTGACAGATAAACAGGTGCATGAGATTGAGATGGACAAAGGAAAGAAACATAAGGTGAAAGTCACGCCCTTTCTCAACGGCGAGATCACGCTTCTCAAGGTGAGAGGAATTTTATACCTGCTCACTTAACTAATGCTGAATGCACACTATATGATTTTCCTTTCACAGATTTATTTTAGGGATCTGAAACAATCCCACTATCAGTTACTCTCACCTTCACCAACCCCTGCTCCCCCCCATCAGCCACCTCACCTCCATGAACCCCCCCAATTAGCCAGCCTCACCTCCACCAGCCCACCCATCAGCTATCCTCATCTTCACCCCCCCAATCAGCCACCCTCACCTCCCTGAACCCTCCAATCAGCCACCTTTATCTCTATGAACCCCCCCAGTCAGCTACCCTCATGTCCATGAACCCCCCCAGTCAGCTACCCTCATGTCCATGAACCCCCCCCCCAGTCAGCTACCCTCACCTCCATGGACCCCCCCCAATTAGCCAGCCTCACCTCCACCAACCCACCCATCAGCTACTCTCACCTTCACCAACCCCTCCATCAGCCACCCTCACCTCCATGAACCCCTCAATTATCCTTTCTCATCTCCACCAACCCCTACATCAGCTATCCTCACCTTCACCACCACCCCCTTATTAGCTACCCTCACCTCTACCAACCCACCCATCAGCTACCCTCATCTACACCAACCCCTCCACCAGCTAACCTCACCTCCAAAACCCCCCCATCAGCCATCTTCAACTCAACCAACCCCCCAAACAGGTACCCTCACCTCCAGTAACTCTCCCATAAGCTACCCACACCTTCATTAATCCCCCATCATCAGCCACCCTCACCTCCACCAACCCCCATCCTGCACCCCAACCCGCACACCACACCCCTACTTCAAACCCCCATCCCCTACCCCAACCTCCAATAAACCCCCAAATCCATAAAGTTTGAAAAGTCTCACCTGTCCTGTAATCCCCTCCTCAGACGTGTAACACAACCTGCATTAAGACTGTGCTGCTGACTGGAATCCCTGCCGTGATGGAGAAGGACAACCTGCAAGACCTGCTGGAGATCCACTTCCAGAAATCTGCCAACAGCGGAGGAGAAGTGGACGCAATCGTCTACAACCCAGTGGGCGAGAGAACCCTTGCAGTGTTCGAAGAGGACGCTTCCAAACCGGAGCAGAACCTGTAAAATGGACTAAAGCCAATGCTGATACTTGGTTTTTATATAACACACTTTCCTGGAGGTATTTCACCTAGACACGTGCCAATCATAATACGTACCTGCTTTGATGTCATGATTAATATTATGACAATATTTAAAATAAATTAAATAATTTTATTCCACTCCTGTTAGCATGGACAATAACAGCATATGACCTCTATTAGCTTTATAAATTCATGAAAAGATATAAAGAAGGTTTGGTAAAGTAATAGGGCTGTGTTTGAAGCTGACTAGCATCCATGCTAATGACATGAAGACATTAAGGACAATTCGAATCATTTACTTGACAAATTCATTTACTTTTAATCTGTAATTTTGGGAAAGTGGGCTGTACTTTCTGATCCTCAGCCAATAAAAGTTCTTCTTCAGATGAAGAATGTCTGACTTTAAAATACTTCTTCAAGGTGGGGGAGGGGGCTGTATTCAGGTAACAGGTGTTAAGTGAATTTTTCATAAGCTAAAATGGAAGACTCAATGAAAATGAAGCTCCAGGCTCGAGATGTTACACTATAACGGCAAAATAATGACATTTCTGAGGTGTTTTCATCATTATGTCATAAATATTAAAAGAAGACTGGAAAATGTAACAGCATAATAAATGTATACAGCTAGCAACTGTTTATTGGGTTTTTTTAAGCTAATTAGCAAACTGTTTCACTGAAGACTTTTTAAACTGACCTGGCTAGCAGAAATGAAACATTACTTAGATATAATCCGTCACATCTTCTTCTTCTTCTTTCGGCTTTTCCCTTCAGGGGTCTCCACAGCGAATCATCTCTCTCCACCTATCCCTATCTTCTGCATCCTCAACACTTGCACCCACTAGCTTCATATCCTCATTAATTCCATCCATATACCTCCTCTTTGGCCTTCCTCTTTGCCTCCTGCCTGGCAGCTCCATGTCCAACATTCTCCTACCAATATACTCACTCTCCCTCCTCTGAACATGTCCAAACCATCTTAATCTGGCCTCCCTAACTTTGTCCCCCAAACGTCCAACATGAGCTGTCCCTCTGATGTACTCGTTCCTAATCCTGTCCAATCTTGTCACTCCCAAAGAGAACCTCAACATCTTCAGCTCTGCTACCTCTAGCTCTGACTCCTGTCTCTTCCTCAGTGACACTGTCTCTAAACCATACAGCATGGCCGGTCTCACCACTGTCCTGTACACCTTCCCCTTGATTCTCGCTGATATTTTCCTATCACACAGAACTCCCCACACCTTTCTCCACCCATTCCAACCTGCCTGCACTCGCTTCTTTACCTCTTTCCCACACTCTCCATTACTCTGGACTGTTGACCCCAAGTACTTAAACTCCTGTACCTTCTTCACCTCTTCACCCTGTAACCTTACTGTTCCACTTCCCTCCCTTTCATTCACACACATGTACTCAGTCTTACTACGACTGACTTTCATTCCTCTTCTCTCCAGCGCAAACCTCCACCTCTCCAGGTTTTCCTCCACCTGCTCCCTGCTCTCACTACAGATCACAATGTCATCTGCAAACATCATTGTCCAAGGAGACTCCTGTCTGACCTCCTCTGACAACTGGTCCATCACTATAGCAAACAGGAAGGGGCTCAGAGCCGATCCCTGATGCAGTCCCACCTCCACATTGAACTCCTCTGTCTGACCTACAGCACACCTCACCACTGTCCTGCTCCTCTCATACATGTCCTGCACCACTCTGACATACTTCTCTGCTACTCCTGACTTCCTCATACAGTACCACAGCTCTTCTCTTGGCACCCTGTCATACGCTTTCTCCAAGTCTACAAACACACAGTGCAACTCCCCCTGACCATCCCTATACTTCTCCATCAAAATTCTCAGAGCAAAAATTGCATCTGTTGTGCTCTTTCTGGGCATGAAGCCATACTGCTGCTCACAAATTTCCACTACCTTCCTTAACCTAGCTTCCACTACTCTTTCCCATAGCTTCATTGTATGGCTCAGCAACTTTATCCCCCTATAGTTGCTGCAACTCCGCACGTCACCCTTATTCTTAAAGATCGGCACTAACACACTTCTTCTCCATTCCTCAGGCATCCTCTCACTCTCTAAAACCCTGTTGAACAAACTAGTTAAAAATTCCACTGCTGCCTCTCCCAGACACTTCCAGACCTCCACCGGGATGTCGTCAGGACCAACTGCCTTCCCACTTTTCATCCTCTTCAAAGCCTTCCTGACTTCATCCTTTCTAATCTTAATATAATCCGTCACATGAGCGTTGTTTTTATGTGTGTATATATTATTAGAAATCCAGCTAGAATAGCGTAACGTGGCTTGCTAGCTATCTGGCCATGTTAGCTTGTTTCATTATAGAGGTAACTGTGTTTAAAACATTCTAATGGAGCTGAAAAACTAACCGGGGATTAAAATGGTTTTAATGTTTGAACTATTAAGGGATGATTTGGTGATGGACCAAGATATCACACACAGCTAGCTAGCAAGTTAAAAGTTATACCGTTATGTTAGCTAGCTAAGCTTAGCTTCTACAGGTTAATCTAAAATAACAAGCATGTCCCGAAAACTTTTCCTTAAAATTTACAACGCAAGAAACACAACCTCCTGTTTTTATATACTTTTATTGTAAAAAAATACAGTAACAGCAAGACGAAGTATAACAGCCAACCATCCCGAATCGCTCACATACAGTACGTCAAAATAAAAGTCTTAATGCAGCACCTCATGCAAAGTGAAGCAAAGCAAACAGCTCTAGCATTCATCAGGCACTTAGGAGAAAGAAAGGTTATGAAATGACTTAGGAGGAGAATAAAAAAGAAAAAAAGGCAAAAATTCAGGAAAATTCATTTCCTGATACGATTAAAAGGAAACAGTGCAAGTTAAAATCAAGTTGTAACACGTATAGGAAGCTTGTGCAATGGCTTTACGAGTGTGAAGGACTTGTTTTGCTATCATCATCATCATCATGATGTTTTAGTGGCGAGGTGTTATGGAGTGTTTTTCTGCGATTCAACATCCTCAACATTCTGAACTTTAAAGCTGAACAGTTTAAAGCTAAATCGCTCGTGACCTTTTCACTAATTTTATGGAAATATCTGCAGCAGGCATCTTCATCATCCATACTCTGAAGAAATGATGTACATGATGTTAAATCAGGAGTGATCATCTGGTGTTCTGCCTTTCAGCTCACACACACACACACACACACACACACACCAACACAAACGCACACGCTCATAAAAACGTTTCCTATTAAAAACACTCAACTCCGCCTCTTCTTTCAGGTCATCATTTAGGCTGATATACATTTATGGAACATCAATATTTGTTCTGCTGGTTACAATATTGATTAAGTACGCTCCAGAAATGATTATTGGCGCCCTCCATATACAAAAACCCACAACCAAAACCAAACAAAAAAAGAAAACCCACAACCACCACAAAAACAAAACTATTTAAACTGACCACTAATTACTTTAATACACACAAAAACAAAACAAAAAAAAAGAAAAAAAAAGACTCCATTTAGAGAAAAAGAAGGAAAAGAAAAAAACTATTTATATTTTTCACTCACTAGTTCTACTTTATTCTATTAGTGAATAACTTTATTTTATATATATATATATATATATATATATATATATATATATATATATATATATATATATATATATATATATATATATATATAAAAAATAATATACGTATTTAAAAAAAAAATTTTTATATATTATATATATATATATATATATATATATATATATATATATATATATATATATATATATATATAAAAATATTGAATGAAGGGTGCCAATATTTCTGGACAGCGCTGTATTTTGCGGCTAAATCTCTAGACAAATATTTCTACACATTTACAAAACATCCAACTCTTTTCACACTCATGTTAATAACCAGAAGAATATATATATTCCATAATTTAGGCGAGGTAAAGGATTGAAGACTCGTAACTAGTCTAAATCTGCTGGAAGAACAACAGAAACAACGCTTATGCTAGCAGCTACCTGATAAACAAACAAACAAACAAGTACTCAGGAACCGTTCTACAGAGACGATCTGAAACTTATTGCACCCTTTCGATATGTCTACAAAAGGTTATTTGCATAAAATTTTGCTTTAGTGTTTTTCCTCACAGCTGCTCTGCTGCTACACTACACGGGGGATTGGTTTATTCTCACGTTACAGCAGACAAACGTGTGTGTCGTTAGAGGCG
>JAUCMX010000016.1:1622197-1654802 GCA_033459395.1 Hemibagrus guttatus | reverse complement strand
CTGCTGACAGCCCTGCTTCACCGCCTCGTTCTGGATGGCTATAGTAGGCCCATAGTTACTGAAACACACACACTTTAACATTCATCTAAAGCAGCAGAGAGAATCAGAATTTCGCATATTTTACAACGCCACACACACACACACACACACACACACACACCCTCCATGAATCACAGTGTGTGTGAGAGATTAATCCTGCGTAATCCTCCTCACTCAGCGAGCTTTACACTGCTTTAGTTTCCAAAATCTGTGCACCAGTGACGTGCTAGCATAAAAAATGCCTGTGTGTGTGTGTGTGTGTGTGTGTGTACGTGCACAGCATTGCATCAGACTTCTACTTTACTTCTGTCTGAGTGAAGAGTGTTTTATTCTTCATGGTCACCCAAAAAAAGCACAATTTAAATAAATGAATAAATAAATAAATAAATATAAACAAAATATAAATAAAAGAGGAAAGAAAACATGGTCAGTAAAACATGAAACAAAGCACAGTGTAAAAAAAAAAAAAAAAAAGTGGTAAAAAAACAAAACCACACATTAACAGTCACTTAAAAAAACAAAAACAAAAACATCCTGGAATGGGAATAAGGAAAAAAGGGAAAATATGATAAAGAACATGGATTGGGGAGAAAAAAAAAACAGGCAGAAAAAAAGAAAGATCAGACTTTTAGTACATTTAGAAATTGACTCTCTTGTCCTATGTTTATTCTCTCCTCTTCTTTTGGTCATTAAAAAAACCCATTAAGATCAGATTAAAAAAAAAATACTGAAAAATTAAAATACATATAAAATAAATAAATAAATAAATAAATAAATAAATACAATATTCTTAAACTCTGACCTGCCCATCTTGTAGGCTCCGACTCCGCCTCTGCAGGCTCGGACGAAGCGAGGATCCGCCAGCAGGGACACGGGATTGAAGGCTCCTGTGGCGAAGTACGGCCCGACCGGCCCCACGATGACGAACAGGAGGGCGTGGTTTGCCCGGGACACGCCCAAAGAAGGCTGAGCCAATCAGAAACGGGAAAAAATGGTCAGTAGAGCAGCACAGCAGACATAAGCCGATAAACACGTACAATAACATATACGCTGACTGAAGTCTCACCTCGGTGCCGATGAAGGTGGGTCTGATGTAAAGGCTGGCGTTGGTGGAGTACGGAACCCACTCCTGGTCCAACTGGATCAGCTTCGTAATGCACTCCAGCAGCTCGTGCTTGTCAAACAGCTGCAGAGACACGAGAACACGGAGAATAAAGACACAGAGAATCAGAGATGAGGATGAAGATGAGGATGAGGCTGCTGTTTTATTCCCACTTCCTTCTTATAATATTAGATTGATCTATTAAACTCTTTATTTATTAATCAGCTTACTTATCTTAAGCAACTTATTTCTTTTATTTATGTACATACGTTTACATCTTTAATATTTAATTCATTTATTTATTGAACAATTTATCCAATACTTTATCCATTTATTTATGTACATCTTTTATATTTCATTGAGTTCATTTAACTAATTTATTGAACAATTTATCCGATATTTCATCCATTTATTTATCTGACATAATACATAAACACATAAGCAATCTTTTTCTCTCTTTTAGATTTTAATTCTATATTTTATACTGAATTAATTAATACACTTATGTTTTAAATTAGGTTCGTAAAGCCGATAAACAGGCTTGAGCATCGTTTCTGTGGTAGCTTAAGTGGTTAAGGCTCCGAGTTGTTCATCAGAAGATCGGGGTTCAAGCCCCAGCACTGTCAAGCTGCCACAGTTGGGCCCCTGAGCAAGGCCCTTAACCCTCACTGCGCTTCACGCTGCATCATAGCTGACCCCGAGGTCTGACCCCAACCTCCAAAGGTGGGATATGTGAAGAAAGAATTTCACTGTGCTGTAATGTATATGTGACAAAAATAAAGGCTACTATTTCTCTGTGTGTGTGTGTGTGTGTGTGTGTGTGAGACTCACAGGCAGGCAGCAGCGGTCTGCACTGCGGTACATGCGCTGCATATTCAGCATGGGCCGGAACAGACGGATCTGATTATCCACTCCACGGAACGCCTTCATCCCCTCAAACAGCTAAAGACCAACACACACACACACACACACACACACACACACACACACACACAAAAAGGAAATAACATTACAGATTTTGATCCAGTCTGTAATCTAAAGTCTGAAACCTACATCACGTTTAAGAAAATGTGACGATGATTTATAAAACAAAGTACTACAAGTAATGACATCTCTGTTACGTCACTCACACACACACACACACACACACACACACACACACACACAACGGAACACGGAAGAGGGACATATAACTGTAGTTTCATTTTATCCTGTGAATCACAACCTCTGGATAAATGTTTGGAAGACAAAGAAATCTCGGAACGAATTAGCAGAGATCGCTAACGTCTCTGGTGGGCGTGGCTAGCTAGTACAGTTAGCTTGCTAATCTAATCTGAAAAGAAAGCGAGAACAAACAAACTCAGACATTTTAAACGTAAGAGATGCGTAAAAATCGTCCAGTCGGCTCTAGTGTGTATATTTGGGCCACGCCCACAAGACACTTACCACGCCCACAATATACAAAATCATGATCAGAATGCATGCTAGAAAAACAGTGCCTCTGGGTCGTGAATAAATATTGGCACCTCGATGGAGTAGTGCAGAGCGGAGGAGGCCGGGTGGAGCGACAGGTTTTGGAACGGTTTAATCCGAGGAGCTTCCCATCCTCCTTTCTCCGTCCAGTTCACAGTCAACATGTGGTCAGAGAAAAACTTCCCAAAGCCCAGATTGGACGGGTCAGGCTTAGGGTTCAGGGTCTTTCTCTTCTCGATGGTCAGATCTGCAGCCTGAGAGGGGGAGAGATGGGGAGGAACGAGAGAAAGAGGGAGAGGGAGAGAAACGGGGGGAGGAAGGAGGGGGGGAGGAAGGAGGGGGGGAGGAAGGAGGGGGGGAGGAAGGAGGGGGGGAGACAGGGAGGTGGGAGTGAAAGCAGACGTGTGGAAGGACAGACAGTTTTTTTTTTTTTAATTCATCATGGTTGATTATGCATGCATTTCACAAAAAGATTGATTGAAATTTATCAAATTAAGAGCTGTGAGTGAGAAAAAAGGAAAAAGTGAAAAGGAAAAAAAAAAAAAAAAGCAGAGAGAAAAAGAAGTCAGAAAATCCCCACAGCACACTTCAAACACCACAAACACACCAGCCATAAAACACAAGCCCCGCCCCAAGCCACACACACAGAGAAGGGTTTAACGGAGGATGATGAAGTCTGTCCCCTCGACGTATACATTCCACCACCAGCAGGGCGTGGCCAGGATGAGCATAAACCCGGCTCAGGGATCGAGTTACACTTGCTCATCAGGTTCAGCCAGAGACTTACCTTGAAAGAGGAGCTGGCGAAGCGCAGAGACCCCAAACACACGGGGAGAGGCTGCAGGAAACGTCCACATAATGCCTGAGAGAGAGAGAGAGAGAGAGAGAGAGAGAGAGAGAGAGAGAGAGAGAGAGAGAGAGAGAGAGGGAGGTGAGACAAGACATCATTCAGATTAATTCATGCACAATAACGGTGTTTCACACTCAAGGTTGTTTCAAACAGTGTTGCTGTTATTGTTGCATGGCACAAGGGTCAGGGATTTGCGGTCACATGCCACTTCCAAGAATTCAGTGTGCATTTTAGTCAGTGTGTGTGTGTGTTATTTTCCCTTCCCTCCCCACTGTCCATTAATTAAAAGTAAATAATAATAAACTAATTAAATCATTTATTTATTAAGTCATTGCTTACAATGTCATTTATTAAGTCACTGCTCACCACTGTCCATTACTGAAAAAAAATAAAACAAATAAAATAAAATAAATAAATAAAAAGTCACTGCTTACTACTGTCCAATAATAACAAATATAAATTAAATAAATAAATAAATAAATAAATAAATAAAGTCACCACTGTCCAATAAAAAAATTTAAAATAAGTGACTGTTCACAGCTGTCCATTAATTAAAAATAAATAAATAAAATGTCACTGATTGCCAGTGTCTTCAACAACCAATCACTGATCCCATCTGTCCCTTGACAACCAATCAGTGACCAGCACTGTTCCACATAACCACACATGATCATTACTGACCACTAGTCTTCCTGACAACCAATCAACAATCACTATCTTTCCCAACTACTACTAGTAGTAGTTGCTTTCGGCTGCTCCCTGTTCGGGGTCGCCACAGCAGACCAACTGGTCCGCACAACAACTTGGCACAGGTTTTACGCCGGATGCCCTTCCTGACGCAACCCTCCCATTTTTCTGGGCTTGGGACCGGCACTGCATCCAGTGGCTGGGGTTGAGGCATTGGCTGGGAATCGAACCCGGGCCTTCCGCATGATAAGCGAGAAACCCACCACTGAGCCACCAATGCCCCCATCTTTCCCAACTACTATTATTATTATTATTATTATTATTATTATTATTATTATTTTTCCTGACAACCAATCAGTGACCACAGTTTCTTGCCCCACCCACACACACAGCTCCATGGATTTAAACTAACTCCTTGCTGATATTTACAGTAGGAAATCTCTTATTTCATCTGTGACGACGGAAATGAAAGAACTCTTAACAGACAGAGCGCAAACTAGTTTTAAAAAAAAACTATTTTATGTTAAAAACAACAAACAAGAACAAAAAAAATATATAAAAAAGGTCATATAAACATATCTAGTCCAAACAAACCGAGAAAGGTCTCATGTCGTCACTTCCTCATTAGGAAGGTCGTATGATTTTACAAGCCTCGTAATGAATGGCGTAATCACATAATTGAATAAAAAATAAGAAGAAAAACCATCAATAAGTTTAGGAATGAGTCGATATGACAACATCCTGCAACTCAGGGTCGTCCAAGTGTCGACTTCCATTGAGCTTCATGCAAAAGGTGCAGAAACTTTAAACAAACAAACAAACAAACAAACAAACAAACAAACAAACAAACAAACAAACAAACAAATGCAACTCCCTCTATTTCATTACGTTTTGGTTTGCTTTATTTGTTTATTTATTCCTTTCCGCATATAACAGACATCTCTAAACTTTCAGCCAGAGGTTTAAAAATCGCGGGTTCAACTATGATGAAAGAGTCGAGTTTATTTGAACCCAGAACTTGTTAATTATTGAACTTGTTAATTATTAGCGTAAAAGATAAAGGAGAGTGAACTGACCATCCTCAAGGCCGCCATCACACACCGACACGACACACCGAAATCTGACCGACTGGAAACAAACGCTGCTTTCTTAAACGTTCCGTATTGGTGTGTCCCTGGTGAACAGAGGGTGTGTCTCAATCCGCAACGGAATGAAGGATCTATCTAGGGGACAGGTTCCTAGTTCTGAGCCTGGAGGACTCCTTGTTAGTGACAGCTAATTAACAGATTTATTCAGTTCAATTCGATTTTATTTATATAGCGTTTTTAACAATGGGCGTTGTCCCAAAGCAGCTTTACAGAACGTTGAAAAAAATCTAGAACAAAAGCTCAAGGATTGAAATTAGACAAAGAAAAGTTCGAGATTAATATTAGACTTATATTCAAATGATTTAAATGAATCCCTAATGAGCAAGCCTAGGGCGACTGTGGTGAGGAAAAACTCCCTTTGATGGGAAGAGGAAGAAATCTTGAGAGGAACCAGACTCAAAAGGGAACCTCATCCTCATTTGGGTGACACCGGAGAGTGTGAATTGATTCTAAACACCGGAGAGTGTGAATGATTATAAACACCGGAGAGTGTGAATGATTATAAACACCGGAGAGTGTGAATGATTATAAACACCGGAAAGTGTGATTATAAACACCGGAGAGTGTGATGATTCTAAACACCGGAGAGTGTGAATGATTCTAAACACCGGAGAGTGTGAATGATTCTAAACACCGGAGAGTGTGAATGATTCTAAACACCGGAGAGTGTGAATGATTCTAAACACCGGAGAGTGTGAATGATTATAAACACCGGAGAGTGTGAATGATTATAAACACCGGAGAGTGTGAATGATTATAAACACCGGAGAGTGTGAATGATTATAAACACCGGAGAGTGTGAATGATTATAAACACCGGAGAGTGTGATTATAAACACCGGAGAGTGTGATTATAAACACCGGAGAGTGTGAATGATTATAAACACCAGAGAGTGTGAATGATTCTAAACACCGGAGAGTGTGATTCTAAATGATTCTAAACACCGGAGAGTGTGAATGATTCTAAACACCGGAGAGTGTGAATGATTCTAAACACCAGGGGAGTGTGAATGATTATAAACACCGGAGAGTGTGAATGATTCTAAACACCGGAGAGTGTGAATGATTATAAACACCGGAGAGTGTGATTATAAACACCGGAGAGTGTGATTATAAACACCGGAGAGTGTGAATGATTATAAACACCAGAGAGTGTGAATGATTATAAACACCGGAGAGTGTGAATGATTATAAACACCGGAGAGGGGTGATTATAAACCCCCGGAGAGTGTGAAATTTTAAAAAGAGATTAATAAAAACTGGGGAGTGGGATTATAAACATTCAAAATTATTATAAAACCGGGGGTTTAAAAACTGTCAGAGACGCCATTATACAGCCCCACCTTTTTTTAAAAGCGCTTCGGAGTCTCGATGAGAAACACTTCCTCATGCTAGAGCATCATTTAGAACATTTATGTGAAAACCCGATGCTTTATTTTATTGGCCTTAATTAAAGACTATTAAAAGAAAGAAAGAAAGAAAGAAAGAAAGAAAGAAAGAAAGAAAGAAAGAAAGTGAGTCAAAACAAAGCTTTAAACTAAGACAAATAATTAAATTATGACAAAAGCAGTCAGTCTGACTGAAGAATTAGCACCTAGCTTATTATTATTATTATTATTATTATTATTATTATTATTTATTATTATTTTTTAATGTTATATGTATTAATAAATATTTGTAATGACAGAATTGAGTCTAAGAAAATCTTCCACTTCTTCATTTCAGACCTTCCCCTGATGGTTTATTTCGTGCCCACAGTTGCCTGTGAACATTACCTTTTATGGAGTTTTGTGGGCGTCACCTACATGCAAATGAGCTTCATCAGAAGAAATGAAGAAAATCAGTATTAGCAAAACGTTTTTAAATCCAGTGGAGAATTCTAGTTCGGCTTGACTTTTACACACATTTTGTACTTTTTTGTCTGATGACACAATGAGTCTCAAAGAACTTTTTCTTCTTAAATTATATAAACTCACTGCATAGTGTACAACATAACAGCCTTATTGACCAGACGTCCATTTGAGACTCGGCCATTCAAATGTTCTGAACATTTGATTATTATCTAAATAATGAATTTGTGTTTGTAATATAACTGTTATAATGCCTGTACAGTTGTAGATATAAAGTCAAGAACTGATCACGCTCACTAATCGATTCATTAATGGATTATTGATTATCATTTAGACTTCAGAAAATCTTTCAATGCCAGAAAGAGTAGCCTGAGTGACTGGGTTTAGTCCCCTACACAGAACAAGTCAGTTTGAGACACACCCAGAGTGTGTGTGTGTGTGTGTGTGTGTGTGTGTGTGTGTGCTGACTCTGACTGTGACTAATGCAGCAGAGAGTATTTATTTTTTATATCGGTTAAGTGTATATTTGTTTAAACAAACAAACAAATAAATAAATTAATTAAGTAAATAAAAGGGTGATCTCGGTAAGGGAAAAAAAAAAATCGATATTAATATCTGGGAGGTGTGGCGATTTTCTGACATCTAATTGGACGAAACGAGCTTCGGTTCGTTCAGAAGGTTAAACGAGTTCACCTGAGGCTTCGTCCTATTGGTCGAGCGGAGGGGCGGTGGATTTTTGCGCCTCGCTGATTGGACAAAACCAGTTTGCGTCAGGATGCGTTCGATTTGTGCAGAGCCTGCACAATTACTGCGCTACAAATAGTCTGGTTGCTAAGTAAACAAACGAATTCATAAATAAAGCTTCTGCGCTGCTGTAGTATTTTTTTTTGTTCAATGAAGGCAATGAATATTCAAACTAATATTTGTGAAGCACTTACCTCTATGATGTTTATAAACAAACAATAAAATAATTTATTTATATTATTGTTTAATATTACTTTTTATTATTTCAAGAGAAATAGATCAAATAAATGAATAAATAAACAAACAAATAAATAAAAATTAGAAATTTATTTTACTGCTAAAAAAATCCACAATTTTTTGGAAAATGAATTTATTTATATATATATATATATATATATATATATATATATATATATATATATATATATATATATATATATATATATATATATATATATATAATTAACAGTGTAAAGTTAATGCAAAATATTAAAATATATTATATATATATATATAGATACACAGTGGGGCAAAAAAGTATTTAGTCAGCCACCAATTGTGCAAGTTCTCCCAGTTAAAAAGATGAGAGAGGCCTGTAATTTTCATCATAGGTACACTTCAACTATGAGAGACAGAATGAGAAAAAAAAAATCCAGAAAATCACATTGTCTGATTTTTAAAGAATTTATTTGCAAATTATGGTGGAAAATAAGTATTTGGTCAATAACAAAAGTTCATCTCAATACTTTGTTATATACCCTTTGTTGGCAATGACAGAGGCCAAATGTTTTCTGTAAGTCGCCGCAAGGTTTTTACACACTGTTGCTGGTAGTTTGGCCCATTCCTCCATGCAGATCTCCTCTAGAGCAGTGATGTTTTGGGGCTGTCGCTGGGCAACACGGATTTTCAACTCCCTCCAAAGATTTTCTATGGGTTTGAGATCTGGAGACTGGCTAGGCCACTCCAGGACCTTGAAATGCTTCTTACGAAGCCACTCCTTCGTTGCCCGGGCAGTGTGTTTGGGATCATTGTCATGCTGAAAGACCCAGCCACGTTTCATCTTCAATGCCCTTGCTGATGGAAGGAGGTTTTTACTCAAAATCTCATGATACATGGCCCCATTCATTCTTTCCTTTACACGGATCAGTCGTCCTGGTCCCTTTGCAGAAAAACAGCCCCAAAGCATGATGTTTCCACCCCCATGCTTCACAGTAGGTATGGTGTTCTTTGGATGCAACTCAGCATTCTTTCTCCTCCAAACACCACAAGTTGAGTTTTTACCAAAAAGTTCTATTTTGGTTTCATCTGACCATATGACATTCTCCCAATCCTCTTCTGGATCATCCAAATGCTCTCTAGCAAACTTCAGACGGGCCGGACATGTACTGGCTTAAGCAGGGGGACTGGTCTGGCATTGCAGGATTTGAGTCCCTGGCGGCGTAGTGCATTACTGATGGTAGCCTTTGTTACTTTGGTCCCAGCTCTCTGCAGCTCATTCACTAGGTCCCCCCGTGTGGTTCTGGGATTTTTGCTCACCGTTCTTGTGATCATTTTGACCCCACGGGGTGAGATCTTGCGTGGAGCCCCAGATCGAGGGAGATTATCAGTGGTCTTGTATGTCTTCCATTTTCTAATAATTGCTCCCACAGTTGATTTCTTCACACCAAGCTGCTTACCTATTGCAGATTCAGTCTTCCCAGCCTGGTGCAGGTCTACAATTTTGTTTCTGGTGTCCTTTGACAGCTCTTTGGTCTTGGCCATAGTGGAGTTTGGAGTCTGACTGTTTGAGGTTGTGGACAGGTGTCTTTTATACTGATAACGAGTTCAAACAGGTGCCATTAATACAGGTAACGAGTGGAGGACAGAGGAGCCTCTTAAAGAAGAAGTTACAGGTCTGTGAGAGCCAGAAATCTTGCTTTTTTGTAGTTGACCAAATACTTATTTTCCACCATAACTTGCAAATAAATTCTTTAAAAATCAGACAATGTGATTTTCTGGATTTTTTTTTCTCATTCTGTCTCTCATAGTTGAAGTGTACCTATGATGAAAATTACAGACCTCTCTCATCTTTTTAACTGGGAGAACTTGCACAATTGGTGGCTGACTAAATACTTTTTTGCCCCACTGTATATATATATATATATATATATATATTTTTTTTTTTTAATATTTTGCATTAACTTTACACTGTTAATAAAATAAGTAAAATAATATATTAGGTAATTATACAACCAAAGAAATAAAAACCAACCGCTTGCCTTTTTAAGACTTTCAGAACATTGTGTAAATAAATGTGTTTGATTTTTACTGATTTTTAATTTTAATTATATGTAAACAATTTTGTTTAGAAATCTAATATTTTACATAGCTATTAATTAGTAAATATTATAACTAAGAGAAAAAGTAAGTAAATTATAATAATTAAAAATGTTTCTTTATTTTTTTTTTCTGCTAAAAGAGCAGACTAATGATTTTTTAAAAATTGTAAATGTTTAGTTGAAATATTTATTTAATATAAATATTGTTGTTAAGGAAAAAAATGATATGCAAGTAAAAAAAAAAAACAGTTTAATAAATAAATATTCCAAGAATTCAGATTAAAAAAAATAAAAAAATCTAATCAAATCAGAGGAAGGAACAGAGAGTCAAAGCATCATGTTTATTCAATTTTCACTTTTTTAACAGAAGTCGTCATTTCTGCTGAGAATCAAAAGCATTTTACTGTATTAGTAAATAACATTGGTGTCACATTCAGTGCATTAAAACATCATTAAAAAAGTAATCACAAATTTCTAGATTAATTCTGTAATCATTGTTTCATTGTTAAAAAAAGATAGACTCAGAGGATGTAAACATCTGGGTTGTTTTGTGTGTGTGTGTGTGTGTGTGTGTGTGTGTGTGTGTGTGTGTGTGTGTGTGTGTTTTTAAGGGATCTGACTTTTGAAGCCGTAGTTGAGCTCGGCTCCTCCGCTCAGGAGCAGGTCTATTCCGGTGCAGAAGGTGGCATCTGCGGCCAGGAAGAGAGCGACGAGTCCACTTTCCTCCTCGGTGCCCATCCGCCCCAGCAGCTACCACAAACACACACACACACACACATGAAGAGCTCCACAGCATCTCTAAGTAATGGCTCGAGAACTTCAGAGATCCTGAATCAGCCTGATGTTCTTCTGCACATTTACAGCGATTCAACAGCGTTCAGCTCTTTTAAAGATCTGTTGAATGTCTTCTGTTTTTTAATAACAAACACACACACACACACACACACACACACACACAGCCAGTTTATTCCCCCCGCCTCTCCCCCCTCACCCTTCCTCACCTGTGCATTCTCTCCCTCTTTAATGGCGGCCGCAGCGTCAGCTGTATGCCCTGCGAGCTCCTTCCACAGAGGCGTCATCACATTACCAGGGGAAAAGCTGGAAAATAATAATAATGATAAAATATATAACAATAAATAATAAACAAAGACAAATTTCTGCCTTCTCATGAACTCGATGCGATCTGACAGGACAGAGCGGACAGGACAAGACAGGACAGAGACAAGATAAGACAGGACAGGACAGGACAAGACAGAACGGGAAATCCTTAATCCTCAATTATTTAATTTTCATTTCTATTTAATGTTCATAGATTTCACTTTTTATAACTTCACTTACTCTTAACTTGTGAGCTTTAAAGTATACTGAACTAATCATTTCTGTGTAATTCTACTAAATAAAATTAATTTAAAAATACAAAAATATAAACTGGTAAGTTTATATATAGGCGGATTTCAGACAGCAGTCACAGTGATGAAGACGCTAACTCTTTACTTAATCATCTAAGGCGCAATCTTCTGTTTTCCCATCTTAACAACGTAAACAATAAATAAATATACTTAAATAAATAAATGCCACTTTATATATTCACTTTATCTCTTCTCCTGATCTCTGTGCTGGCTGTGTCATCAGTAGCGTTCATACAGAAACAGGAAAAGTAGATTATTCCTACTGTATAAACCTCTTTCCCATCACAGCAGATATCCAATAAAATGGGATTTATTGGAAAAAAAACTCAAATCAAAAGTAATAAAGTTTGAGGCCGCTGCTGTAATGGAGCTCAGTGTGATCTCACACACACACACACACACACACAGTTTAATTGAGAACGAATTAAATGAAAGAGAAAGACACAGAACTCACCAGTTAACTCTCACATTGTAGCGACTTTCATCTACAGCCATGGCTTTGGTCATGGAGATGATCGCCCCCTAATGGACAAACATCAGCATTACATGGTGCATGACGCTGTTAAAGTCTGGATTCTGATTGGTCAGAAGGTTTTTTATTAATATTGTGTGAAGCTTTCTGTAAGGAGACATTTATTTTTGTTTAATTCGATGTTGTAAAAGTTCTCTCTCACCTTGGTGGCCACGTACGGAGCGGCGTGTTTCTGCCCGATGGACGCCACCAGGCTGGAGACATTGATGATGTTGCCTTGTGTTTTCCGCAAGTACGGAAGAGCAAACTGACCGTGAGAGAAGAAAAAGGAAACACAAACAGTCGGCTATTAGCACAGGGATTTCAATAATTCAAATATTAAATGGTTTTTAGATACAGCACATGATTCTTTTAAGCTACAAGTATGTTACATATGACTCATGATTCAATAAATGAATATGATTCATCATCACAGATGACTCTTTACAAATTTGGTTTCACATGATTTCTTTTTTTCCTGTGACTCTTCATACATGATTCGTATATTTTAACTTGATATTTTTACAGTGATTCATTTATTTTCACATCATTCCTCCCACGTTTCATTTATTCTTATATGTGATTCTTCACATGATTCATTTATTCTCATATATATTCTTCTTCTTTTATTTACAAATTACTAAGTTATTCCTTTATGTGATTCTTCATACATGATTGATTTATTCTTATGATTTTATTATTATTTGTTTAAATGGCTACGTTTGCATGTGATTCTTTACAAATGATTCATTTGTTCACAGATGTGATTCTTCACATGATTCATTTATTCACATATGTGATTCTTCACATTATTATTTTAAAAATGATTACTTTTACATGTGATTCTTCACACATGATTCATTTATCACCATTTTTAAAAAACAACAACAAATGATTCATTAGTTCACACATGATTCTTCACACATGATTCATTGTTTCCAGATGTGATTCTTCACATGACTCATTCTCATAAGATTTCTTGTTCTTTTTTTATTTACAAATTTATTTTTTATTTATTTACAAAAGTTATTCCTTCATGTTATTCTTCATACACAATTAATTTTTTCTTATAATTTTATTGTTATTTTTAAAATGGTTACTTTTATATGTGATTCTTTACACATCATTTCATTTGTTCCCAGATGTGATTCTTCACATGATTCATTTATTTGCACATGTGATTCTTCACATGATTCATTTATTCTCTTGATTTTATTCTTATTATTTTTTAAAAATTATTACTTTTATATGTGATTTCTCACAAATAATTTATTTCTCACCATTTTGTAAACAAATGATTCATTAGTTCACACATGTGATTCTTCACATGATTCATTTATTCTCGTGTTTTAATTATAATTATTTTTAAAATGGTTACTTTTGCATGTGATTCTTTACACATGATTCATTTGTTCCCAGATGTGATTCTTCACATGATTCATTTATTTGCACATGTGATTCTTCACATGATTCATTTATTCTCTTGATTTTATTCTTATTATTTTTTAAAAATTATTACTTTTATATGTGATTTCTCACAAATAATTTATTTCTCACCATTTTGTAAACAAATGATTCATTAGTTCACACATGTGATTCTTCACATGATTCATTTATTCTCGTGTTTTAATTATAATTATTTTTAAAATGGTTACTTTTGCATGTGATTCTTTACACATGATTCATTTGTTCCCAGATGTGATTCTTCACATGATTCATTTATTCTCATACGATTTCTTCTTTTTTTTAACACAAATTATTAAGTAATTCTTTCAGGTGTTTCTTCAAACATGATTCAATCATCACCATTTTTTAAACAAATAATTCATTTGTTCACACATGTGATTCTTCACATGACTCATTTATTCTCTTGATTTTTTTTTTTTTAAATCAAGAGATTTTTGATTTTTTAATTATTATTATTATTTATGAAGTTTTTTAAATGGTTACTTTTGTGTGTGATTCTTCACACGATTCATTTGTTCCCAAATGTGATTCTTCAAATGATTCATTGATTCACCTGCTATTTCTTCTTCTTCTTTTTTTTTTTTTACAAACTATTAATTTATTCTTTCATCTGATTAATTTATTCTCACATGACTCTTCGATGACTAAATAAACACAGAAGAGTATTTTTTCAGGGCTCTGTAATGTAGGTCACAGATCTATCACACGCCCAAGTTTCCAAGGCAGTGCTGGACGATACACACGGAACAAACGGGAAAAACAAGATGTGACCATCTAATATATCTCACCTTGGACGTGAGGAAGTAGCTGATTAGATTCAGGTTGAGTAAATCTTTAAACTCCTCTGCGCTGGTGTCGTCTGTGGGTTTATGAGGAGGATCTGAGCACAGAGCATCGTCATGTTATTATTCACACAAACCACTGCACTCTCTTTAACAGCATCATACGTTTAGAGGTTTATTTTCCTATAACACAACATCCTGAAGGGGTTTATTCCTCTTACACCACAGCGATTTACCATTTTATCCATTTATATTTACATTAAGGCTAGTGGAACGTCCAGGAACCAAGTCAGTTCTTATTGAAAAACTACGTCCCTGTGACTGAGCTGTTGCTATGGAAACGAGGAGGAAAGGTGTGTGAGGTGTAAATACGAGTGTAAGGTGTATAAGAATGAGCGCATGAATACGTGACCAATCAGAAGCCAGATTTCGTCAGTGTTATGGTGTGAGCGAGAATAAAGCCAGGAAAATAAAGCTGTGAGCTGAAAGTCGGACACTTACGCCAGCCTGCGTTATTCACCAGACAGTCGATCCGTCCGAAGCGCTCGACGGTCGTGCTGATCAGCGTCTGAGGGATAAAAACAAACACAGTACAGAATAAAGTAATGAAATAAATAAAGAGAGTCCAGACCTCGTTACAGCTCCGGAGCATGAGACGCACCTTAATGTCCTCTTCTTTAGATATGTCACAAGACACGAAGTGACACAAACCCGGCCCGACTTTATTCAGCTCTTCCTCCACATGTTTACCTGCTTCAACTTGAGCAGAAAAAAAAATTTCAACAGGTTATGCTCCGAAATTACAAGAAAGCATGTGACATCAAGTGAATAAATATGTGCTAAATAAAATAATTAAAATAAATAAAGCAAATGAATCCGGTACATGATTCACAATTTAATGTTAAAAAAAGAATCACATGCAAATAAATGAATCCTAAAAGATAAAAAAAATGAATCTTCTAAAAAAAGAATTTTCCCACCCATTCCCACAGGAAATTTTTAAATTTGGAATTCTTTTTAAAAAGGGGAAAATCAAAATGCAAAAAAAAAATTTTTGAATCTTTTCTAAAAAAGAACCCAAAAAAAATGCAAAAGAAATGAATCTTCTAAAAAGAATCACATGCACGATAAATGAATTTTCCCAAAAAAGTCCCCCCTTTAAAAAGGCCCCCCTTGCCCCCACTTTGGGGATAATTTTGTCTAACATCTAGGACTTGGACTTAGGACTTAGGATTTAGGAGTTAAAGGTGCTATACAAGTAAAACTGAATTGAATTGAAAATAAAAGAATCACATGCACAATAAATAATATTTTAAAAAGAATCTCATGAAAATAAAAGAATCATATGCACCATAAATGAATCTTCTAAAAAGAAATCACATGAATTGAAAGAATCACAGGCATAATAAATGAATATTCGAAAACGAATCATATGGAAATAAAAGACTCACATGAAAATAAACAAATCTTCTACAAAAAGTATCACATTCGTATGAAACAAAGAATGCAAATTATACATGAAAAATAAACAAAGCGAACAAACGCAAGCATGTCCTCTTCATGTGATGATTCACACGTGAAGGTCGCATGTCTTCTATGCGAATAAACCCGACAAAAAAATCACATGCAAAATAAATGAACCTTCTAAAAAAAAATCACATGCACAAAAAAATTAATATTTGAAAAGAATCTTATGGAAAAAAAAGAATCACATGCACCATAAATGAATCTTCTAAAAAGAATCACAGGCAAAATAAATAAATCTTTTAAAAATAAAAGAATCACATGCACGATTAATGAATGCTCTAGAAAGGAATCATGTGAAAATAAAAGAATCACATGCACAATAAATGAATCTTCTAAAAAGAATCACATGAAAATAAACGAATCTTCTAAAAAAAAAAAAAAAAAAAATTAGCACAAACACATGTATATCCGCTTCATGTGATGATTCACACGTGAAGGTCACATGTCTTCTATGCAAACACACCCGACATGTGACCTTGGGGAACGTTGCACCAGTGACAGATCTGTGTGGTCTCAAATTCAGCTTTATTCCGCTGCGAGAGGATTTCTACATCCTACACACTGCACTAAAAAAGGAAGTCACCTTCATTTTAAGTGCACTGTGTAGGCTTTAATATGAATTGGAGGAGCTCAGTTTGCTTGGGATTTGTGTACTACATGTGGAAATCAGCTCCGCTCTCTCACTGCAAGTGTGAACATAATGATTACTACATCCTACATAGTGCACTTTTATATAAATGTATAAAACACTGACACACAGATAGTGCACTTCTGTACACAGAAAGGGAACATTTTCACATCGAACTCCATTCTCTCACTAGATAGTGAACCACACCACTGCGACTTCCACACCCTGCACGGTGCACTTCTTGTATAATAACTGATCCGATTAAAATTAAACTACAAGTAAATGAAATGATTGCTGCGCCCTACATAGTGCACTATTTGTATATTATGCAAGTCATCTTCATTTGAAAGTGCACTAAATAAGCTAGGGTATAAAATATTGACATTTGAACCTACATCTTGAACCTGAGACATAGCTGCTGCATGAGTGCACTTCGTAGGGTATAGAATAAGGCTCCTACACCCTAGAAAGTGCCCTAGTTGTGCTATAGAGGAGCTAGATCAATTCAATTAAGTTCTACTAACAATTCTACAAATTCAACTAATAATAAATAAATAAACAAACAAATAAATAAAAGTAAATACACAAACAAATATATATAAATATAAGCAGGTCTCACCTTCTAGGGCGCAGAAAACAACTTTTGCCCCGTTCTGCACTGAAAAATGAAAGTTTTTTACTAACTTCAGCAACTTTTCCTCTTCCCTTATAAATCCACACCCCCTACCCCACCCGAACCGAACTTACCGAACACTTTCACGATGCCCCTGCCGATACCTTTCGAACCCCCGGTCACAATCACCACCTTGTCTTGATATCGCTGTGCACTCGCCATGTTTCTGCAGCTCATTTGGACAGGACAGTTATCAGCAGCTGAAACACAGAAAGTCAGGTGATTTTTTTTTTTGTGTTTTACTTCCGTAAAAATGCAGACGGTGCAGTTACACAGAGCCGCCGCCAGGTGGAGGCAAAAACAACAACCGGACAAAAAAAATATTAACAGGACTGCAGAGAAAGCCCGAAAAACGCTACTGAAGAGTCAATCGTTTAGTAGGAAACTGAGGGAGTTTATAGAGTTTAAAACGCATGCATCTGTAAAAATGAACATTTATTAAACGGCTGATGTAAATGGCACTGCACCAATGGCAGCGAAGGTTTGTTTACATCAAAAACCAGCACATGGCTTTGCTACAGAACAAACACGAGTCAAATCATTCAAGAGTCTTTTATTGTCATTATACCGAGGACAGCGAAATTAGAGCAGTCCTTACAGTAGAAGTTGCTTTCAGCTGCTCCCTGTTCGAGGTCACCACAGCAGACCAACTGGTCCGCACTACAACCTGGGCACGGGTTTTACGCCAGATGCCCTTCCTGACACAACCCTCCTATTTTTTTCTAGGCTTGGGACCGGCACTGCATCCAGTGGCTGAGGTTTGAACCCGGGCCTGCCACATGGTAGGCCAGAAACCTAGCACTGAGCCATCAATGCCGTAGAGCAGCCCTTACAGTGCAATTCACATATAATGTGGTGCAGACTATACATATATTTTTAACACATTGTTAAAATTTATATTTTTAACAAAGTGTAAAAAAAAAAAAAAAACCTGCAGTCAAGGCAATAGTAATAAATAAGTCAATTACTTTAAGTGATGTATGAGGTATGTAAATATCTCATATAGATAGAAATATATAGATTTAAATAAGCAATGTGGAAAAATGTCTCTTTCCACGAAACGGAAGGTGGATTCAGAACGGCGCATTTTTCAGGAAAAATGGACAACAGAATACTTCTCTGGGAAATAAAGAAAAAAAACAGTTTGTTTAATTTGTTCCCAGCAAGTGGCCGTCCTTAAAGAATTTAATATTCGACGACATTACGATCCAAATCATGCGAAGATGTACAGCCAGTATACTGGTCAGGCACGTACAGACACGGTAAAAGAACTGGTTGCAGCACTTAAAAAACAGCGGTCTGTTTTCACTCATAGTAGGGAGATTAATGATGCTGCCGTAAAGGCCAGTTATATCACTGCACAAGAAATCGCATCACAATCAATACCTTATTGTGATGGGGAATTTGTTACGACATGCATGCTGAAAGCTGCTGAATTGGTGTGTGGTGAGTTTCGCAAATATACGTTTATGGAGAAAAACGGTAGCAGACAGAGTGGGAGAATTGGCGCGAAACCTGGAAAGTCAACTGAAGGAGAGGGTTAAAAGTTTCACGTGTTTTTCTACTGCAGTTGACGAGAGCACGGATGTTAATAGTGTCGCTCAGCTTGCCGTTTTTATAAGGGGAGTTGACAAATGTATGAAAATCACAGAAGAATTCGTGGGTCTCGTTCCAGTGACTGATACGACTACTGCTAATGACATTTTCAATTGCCTGGTGGAGTCTTTGGACCAACTGGGAGTAAACTGGTCTTGTGCCGTTTCCGTGGCGACTGACGGCGCTCCGTCGATGTGCGGAAAGAAAGCAGAGTTCTGGGGAATTCACTGCATTATTCACCAAGAGGTGTTATGCAGCAAGTCCCTAAAAATGGACCATGTCATGAGTGTGGTAACTAAAACTGTGACTTTCATTCGCGCGAGAGGACTGAACCACTGTCAGTTTGATGCCTTGCTTAGTGAGCAGGATATTAGCCACGGTCTCCCCTACCACACGGATGTGCGTTGGTTAAGCAGAGGGGTAGATATGGTAGATATGACTAATCATTCGAACATTCTCAACACCAAACTGCAAGGCCGAGACAAACATTTAATGGAGTATTATGAAGATGTTCGCGCATTTCAGCAGAAACTTTCAGATAATAATCTCACACATTTCCCCTCTCTGGAAGACACCACCAACGGTGGCAACATTGATCGATTCAAGCTAAAATGATCAGAACTAAGGACTGAATTTCAGCAGCGTTTTCAAATACTGAATGAGCCAAAAATCAAACTATTTACATGGCCTTTCTTTAGTAACCCTTCTCTGACGCACCAGTCGATCTGCAGATGGAGTTGATTGACTTACAGTGCAATTCTGTGCTAAAAGACACATTTGCTCATGTTAACTTGCACACATTTTATATCTTGCCCCACATTATCCCAAACTAGCAGCAATATCCCAAACTAAATAAATCCAAACTGTGTTCTCGCCTGTCACATGTTCATATAAATGACATCACTTGCTCAGACACTCACTCCAGACACTGATAAGTTGGTTAAGGCCAAAAGATGTCGGGTGTGAGCAATTCTACACATTAAGCCTCAGGTGTATTTGGTTCTGTTCTTGACTGGATTTTGTTCTTAATTACCATCCAACAATGTTTATATTCACGCTGTTGTTTTTTTTTAGTATTTTTTTAGAATTGTTTTTGCACTTTTGACATATATAAGGAGTCTCAAAAGTTGAGATTTTCATTGTTTCCCTTTTATACATTGTCTGCTCTTTTTCTACACAGGGGCATTGGTGGCTCAGTGGTAGGTTACTCGCCTAGGTTACTCGCCTATCATGCGGAAGGCCCAGGTTCAATTCTAGCCACTGGATGCAGTGCCGGTCCCAAGCCCGGAAAAATGGGAGGGTTGCGTCAGGAAGGGCATCCGGCGTAAAACATTTGCCAAGTTGTTGTGCGGACCAGTTGGTCTGCTGTGGCGACCCCGAACAGGGAGCAGCTGAAAGCTGCTCTTTTTCTACATGCTGTTATTCTACATGCTGTGTATTATGTGCCTAATCCCGCCTATTATGGCTGTTATATTAAAATGTAAAAAAATGTGGTAATTAAAGTGTTAAGTGAAGAGTTAAGTGTGATTTTGGCCCTCTACCTCAAACGAGTTCCCCACCCCTGCTTTAAATGTAAGTTTGGTAAATGAGAAGGGTTTCCCCAGCCACTAGAGGGCACCAAAGAGACATTTTGACTTCACTTGGCTAAACACTTACAACATCCCCACATATATACAGTCACTGATGTACGAAATAAAACGTTATTCATCATCTAGTGTGAAATTAAGACGCATTATACCGGATTAAAAACAATCAATGTCACTGTGCAGACTGAAACATCAAGAATTATTTATTTATGGCATGGAAATTCTGGAAAATGTCATTTTTATTCCACTACTCTATACTCATCAGTGCCTTTTTATCTTATATTTTCTTTTCTGTGCTACGTGTTATGAGGCACAATAAATAAACATTCTAAAACGAATCACATGGAAAGCAAAATAAAAGAATCTTCTAAAAAGAATCATATGAAAATAAAAGAATCACATGCACAAGAAATGAATCTTCTAAAAGGAATCATATGAAAATAAAAGAATCACATGCACAAGAAATAAATCTTCTGAAAAGAATCTCATGAAAATAAACGAATCTTCTACAAGAAGTATCATATTTATAAGAAACAAAGAATGCAAATGATATGTGAAAATATGAGTGTAAATGCAAAAATGTGAGGAAAAATGTTCAGCATGAGAATTAGCATGCTATTAACTACAAACCTAATGCAGTTCCACTGTTTGAACACCAGAGCTCCCAGTCTGAGCAACCCATAGAGTTATAACAGTATATAACGAGCACACTGGGCTTTTAATACAAGCTTGTCAGTAGGGTGGAATTGGCACCATCCCTTCTGAGATCTACACTAAGTTCTACACCGAGATCTACATTGAGATCTACACTGAGATTTACGCTCAAATCTACTTTAAGATCTACACTGAGATCTACTCTGAGATCAATACTGTGATCAACACTGAGATCTATACTGAGATCTACTCTGAGTTCAACACTGAGATCTATGCTCAAATCTACACTAAGCTCTACACTGAGATCTACACTGAGATCCCGACTGAGATCTATGCTCAAATCTACACTAAGATCTACTCTGAGATCTACTCTGAGATCTACACTGAGATCTATGCTCAAATCTACACTAAGATCTACTCTGAGATCTACACTGAGATCCCCGCTAAGATCTACACTGAGATCTACACTTAAATCTACACTAAGATCTACTCTGAGATCTACACTGAGATCCCCACTGAGATCTATGCTCAAATCTACACTAAGATCTACTCTGAGATCTACTCTGAGATCTACACTGAGATCTATGCTCAAATCTACACTAAGATCTACTCTGAGATCTACACTGAGATCTCCGCTGAGATCTACACTGAGATCTCCACTGAGATCTACACTGAGATCCCCACTGAGATCTATGCTCAAATCTACACTAAGATCTACTCTGAGATCTACTCTGAGATCTACTCTGAGATCTACACTGAGATCTATGCTCAAATCTACACTAAGATCTATCTGAGATCTACACTGAGATCCCCGCTGAGATCTACACTGAGATCCCCACTGAGATCTACACTGAGATCTACACTTAAATCTACACTAAGATCTACTCTGAGATCTACACTGAGATCTACACTGAGATCTATGCTCAAATCTACACTAAGATCTACTCTGAGATCTACACTGAGATCTACACTGTGATCTACGCTCAAATCTACACTAAGATCTACTCTGAGATCTACACTGAGATCCCCACTGAGATCTACACTGAGCTCTACGCTCAAATCTACACTAAGATCTACTCTGAGATCTACACTGAGATCCCCTCTGAGATCTACACTGAGATCCCCTCTGAGATCTACTCTGAGATCTACGCTCAAATCTACACTAAGAGCTACTCTGAGATCTACACTGAGATCTACACTGTGATCTACGCTCAAATCTACACTAAGATCTACTCTGAGATCTACACTGAGATCCCCGCTGAGATCTACACTGAGATCTACGCTCAAATCTACACTAAGAGCTACTCTGAGATCTACACTGAGATCAAGCCGGTCAATTTAGTCGACTTTGAGACTCTAATTCTGGTTAAAATGACACCTCAGACGCTGCTTTGGAGCTCATTATGTTTCGGTTAATCATTTCCCCTGCAGCAGAGATTTTGTTTTTAAATCAAACATTTTAAAAAATAAAACACATTTATTTATTTATTTTATTTATTTATTTATTTATCTATTTATTTATTTATTTATTTATTTATTTATTTATTTATTTATTTATTTATTTATCTATCTATTTATTTATTTATTTATTTATTTATTTATTTATTTATTTATTTATTTTTACAATATGGTGAACCTGTAGTACATTTTGTTTCCAATATTAAACCTCTGTTCATATCTATTTTTGATTCATTTACTTTTAAACAGTCCTGAATACACATTTATGACATTTTGCTTCGACTATGAATCAGAAATAAAACAAAAACAAACCTTTTTGTCTTTTTCGGTCTTCGGTCTTTTTCTTTAATATCCCCTATAATATCTCTAATTGTTTTTTCAATTAGAATTTTGCTGGTTGTTATTTTACATTAAAGGTATAGAAACAAATAAAGATGTTTATTGTTATTAGACGTTAACCACAGAACAAACCGCAGTGAGAGAATTATACTGGTTTTCTTTACCTGAGTAAACGCGTAGATACTGAGCGAATGTCTAGCGAGGCTGTTTCACAAAAGTGCAACAAATAACAAGAGTAACAGACGTCAGTGCCTCAGATCACACATTAATGCTGGTAAAGTAGTGCAACTTCCTCCGAATAACCAAGGAATATGAGCAAACATGAACTTCAACTAATTCTGAAAGCTAGCATGGTGATAACTTGGATGTTGTAGCCTAGCTTGCATGCTAGATAAGATACAAACTGGCTCAATAAACACGGATGTAGCTAATGATAGATATTTGTAGTGATAAATTCTAATTTGTTAAAATTCCATTTTCTGCCACAGTATTCCAGGAACTGTCTCCGGATACACTGCTCCACGTCTCTGACCGGGATCAAGCGCTTAGTGAAGATGAATAAGTGAAAGTATTTCATGTATCTTTGATGTAATTCAGTGTGCGTGTGTGTGTGTTGTGCGAGATTACACAAACGATGTGGTTGACACAGGATCACACAAGGTTTGGATGCAAATCTAGGGACAACCCAAAAGGACAAAGCAAAGCTCGGGGTCAGACGATCGTCAGACAGACTACTGGGATTAAACTGAGAAAGACATGCAGGAAACCAGAAGAATCGCAATATCAGAATATCTGAAGAGTCGGAATTGTCACTGGATGAACACGGAGGCAAGACTTCGCCGAAGAACTGAGGATTTCTGCGGATATTTGAAGTTTTGAACAGGTGAACAGGTAAATTAGGGGGAGGAGCTAAGGAGGGGGTATGGGTCATGTGACGAGTCAGGATGGTTTGGAGGATGTGAGGTGAAAATTAAATGTGTGGTTTAACGCACCCTGGCCCTCTGGCCCTCTTATCATTGCATCCTATTGTACTGTATCATATCATATCATATTGGATCATATTGTATCGTATCATATCGTATTGTATAGCATTGTATAGCATTATATCGAATCTTATCGTATTGTATTGTAATCTAGCCATGGGGGTCACAGTTCAGTGACCTCTGTGCCGGTCCCAAAGATAAATAGAGAGGGTTGCATCAGGAAGGGCATCCGTGGTAAAACATTGCCAAATTTAACCATGCAAATCGTCAGTACTCTGAATTTCATACCGGATCGGTCGAGGCCCAGTTAAAAATGACCGCCATCGGCGCCGTTGACCTACAGGGCACCGATGGAAATTGGGCTACTGTTGGTTGAAGAAGTAGAGGAGGGAGGAGAGTGCACAGACAGAGAGAGAAGAGGAAAGGTAAGAGTGTAGGACTGAGAATAGGAACTCTGAATGTTGGTACTATGACAGGGAAAGGTAGAGAGCTGGCTGATATGATGGAGAGAAGGAAGGTGGATATACTGTGTGTACAGGAGACCAGGTGGAAGGGTAGCAAGGCTCGTAGTATAGGAGCAGGATTCAAGCTGTTTTATTATGGTGTGGATAGTAAGAGAAATGGGGTAGGTGTGGTCCTGAAGGAGGAGTTTGTGAGGAATGTTCTGGAGGTGAAGAGAGTGTCAGACAGGGTGATGAGTCTGAAGTTAGGGATTGAAGGGGTGATGTTGAATGTTGTTAGTGGTTATGCCCCACAGGTAGGTTGTGAGTTAGAGGAGAAAGAGAGATTCTGGAGTGAATTAGATGAGGTGATGGAGAGTATTCCCACGGGTGAGAGAGTGGTGATAGGAGCAGATTTTAATGGACATGTTGGTGAGGGGAACAGAGGTGATGAGGAGGTGATGGGCAAGTTTGGAGTTAAGGAAAGGAACCTAGAAGGACAGATGGTAGTGGACTTTGCTAAGAGGATGGACATGGCTGTGGTTAACACTTATTTTCAGAAGAGGGAGGAGCATAGAGTGACTTACAAGAGTGGAGGTAGGAGCACACAGGTAGACTACATCCTATGTAGAAGAGGCAATCTGAAAGAGATTAGTGACTGTAAAGTGGTAGTGGGAGAGAGTGTAGCCAGACAGCATAGGATGGTGGTGTGTAAGATGACTTTGATGGTCTGTAAGAAGAAGAGGTCAAAGATAGAGATAGAGAAGAAAAGCAAGTGGTGGAAGCTGAAAAAGGAGGAATGTTGTGAGGAATTTAGACAGAAGTTGAGGCAGGCTCTGGGTGGTCAGGTAGTGCTGCCAGATGACTGGGAAACTACAGCAGAAGTGATCAGGGAGACAGGGAGAAAGGTACTGGGTGTGTCATCTGGAAGGAGGAAAGAAGATAAGGAGACTTGGTGGTGGAATGAGGAAGTTCAGGATAGTGTCCAGAGGAAGAGGCTAGCCAAGAAGAAGTGGGACATGGACAGGACTGAAGAGAATAGACAGGAATACAAGGAGTTACAGCGCAGAGTGAAGAGGGAGGTGTCTAAGGCCAAACAGAAGGCATATGACGAGTTGTACACTAGGTTAGACACTAGAGAAGGAGAGAAGGACTTGTACAGGTTAGCTAGGCAGAGGGATCGAGATGGGAAGGATGTGCAGCAAGTTAGAGTTATTAAGGATAGAGATGGAAGGGTGCTCACAAGTGAGGAGAGTGTACAGAGGAGATGGAAGGAATACTTTGAGGAGCTGATGAATGAGGAAATTGAGAGGGAAAAAAGAGTAGAAGGGGTGAACTCTGTGGAACAGAAAGTAGATAAGATTAGAAAGGATGAAGTCAGGAAGGCTTTGAAGAGGATGAAAAGTGGAAAGGCAGTTGGTCCTGACGACATCCCAGTGGAGGTCTGGAAGTGTCTGGGAGAGGCAGCAGTGGAATTTTTAACTAGTTTGTTCAACAGGGTTTTAGAGAGTGAGAGGATGCCTGAGGAATGGAGAAGAAGTGTGTTAGTGCCGATCTTTAAGAATAAGGGTGACGTGCAGAGTTGCAGCAACTATAGGGGGATAAAGTTGATGAGCCATACAATGAAGCTATGGCAAAGAGTAGTGGAAGCTAGGTTAAGGAAGGTAGTGGAAATTTGTGAGCAGCAGTATGGCTTCATGCCCAGAAAGAGCACAACAGATGCAATTTTTGCTCTGACAATTTTGATGGAGAAGTATAGGGATGGTCAGAGGGAGTTGCACTGTGTGTTTGTAGACTTGGAGAAAGCGTATGACAGGGTGCCAAGAGAAGAGCTGTGGTACTGTATGAGGAAGTCAGGAGTAGCAGAGAAGTATGTCAGAGTGGTGCAGGACATGTATGAGAGGAGCAGGACAGTGGTGAGGTGTGCTGTAGGTCAGACAGAGGAGTTCAAAGTGGAGGTGGAACTTCATCAGGGATCGGCTCTGAGCCCCTTCCTGTTTGCTATGGTGATGGACCAGTTGTCAGAGGAGGTCAGACAGGAGTCTCCTTGGACAATGATGTTTGCAGATGACATTGTGATCTGTAGTGAGAGCAGGGAGCAGGTGGAGGAAAACCTGGAGAGGTGGAGGTTTGCGCTGGAGAGAAGAGGAATGAAAGTCAGTCGTAGTAAGACTGAGTACATGTGTGTGAATGAAAGGGAGGGAAGTGGAACAGTAAGGTTACAGGGTGAAGAGGTGAAGAAGGTACAGGAGTTTAAGTACTTGGTGTCAACAGTCCAGACTAATGGAGAGTGTAGGAAAGAGGTAAAGAAGCGAGTGCAGGCAGGTTGGAATGGGTGGAGAAAGGTGTCGGGAGTTCTGTGTGATAGGAAAATATCAGCGAGAATCAAGGGGAAGGTGTACAGGACAGTGGTGAGACCAGCCATGCTGTATGGTTTAGAGACAGTGTCACTGAGGAAGAGACAGGAGTCAGAGCTAGAGGTAGCAGAGCTGAAGATGTTGAGGTTCTCTTTGGGAGTGACAAGATTGGACAGGATTAGGAACGAGTACATCAGAGGGACAGCTCATGTTGGACGTTTGGGGGACAAAGTTACGGAGGCCAGATTAAGATGGTTTGGACATGTTCAGAGGAGGGACAGTGAGTATATTGGTAGGAGAATGTTGGACATGGAGCTGCCAGGCAGGAGGCAAAGAGGAAGGCCAAAGAGGAGGTATATGGATGGAATTAATGAGGATATGAAGCTAGTGGGTGCAAGTGTTGAGGATGCAGAAGATAGGGATAGGTGGAGAGAGATGATTCGCTGTGGAGACCCCTGAAGGGAAAAGCCAAAAGAAGAAGAAGAAGATCGTATTGTATTGTATTGTATCATATGATGTATTATATCGTATTATATCATACCATATCATATTGCATCGTATCGTATCGTATCGTATCATATCATATCTATAATATCGTATCGTATCGTATCATATCATATCATATTGCATCGTATCATATCGTATCGTATCGTATTGTATCGTATCGTATCATATCATATCATATTGCATCGTATCGTATCGTATCATATTGTATCGTATCGTATCATATCATATCATATCATATCGTATCATATTGTATTGTATCGTATCATATTGTATCGTATCATTAACGTATCATATTGTATCATATTGTATCGTATCATATATCATATCATATTGCATCGTATCGTATCATATTGTATCGTATCGTAACGTATTATATCGTATCATATTGTATCGTATCATTAACGTATCATATCGTATCATATTGTATCGTATCGTATCATATTGTATCGTATCGTATTGTATCGTATATCATATCATATTGTATCATATCATGTCGTATCGTATCGTATCGTATCATATCATATCATATCATATATCATATCATATCGTATCGTATCATATCATATTGTTTCATATCATATATTGTATCGTATCGTATTGTATAGTATTGTATAGCATTATAGCATATAATATCGTATCGTATTATATCACATTGTATCGTATGGTGTTGCATCACATTGCATTTCATAGTATCGTATTGTATAGTATTGTATTGTATCATATGATGTATTCTATCGTATCATATTGTATCGTATCATATCATATTGTATCGTATCGTATAGTATTGTAAAGCATTATATCGTATCAAATTGTATTGTATTACATTGTATTGTATTGTATCAGATGATGTATTATATTGTATCATATCATATCATATCATATCGTATTGTATCGTATCGTATCATATCACATTGTATCGCATGGTGTTGCATCACATTGCATTTCATAGTATCGTATTGTATAGTATTGTATCATTTCATATCATAGTGTATTGCCTTTATTTGTCACATAAACATTACAGCACAGTGAAATTCTGTCTTTGCATATCCCATCTTTGGAGGGTTGGGGTCAGAGTGCAGGAGCAGGGAAGAGGGTTGTGGGCCTCGCTTAAGGGACCAATGGTGGCAGCTTGGCGGTGCTGGGGCTTGAACCGATCAACAACCCAGAGCCTTAACCACTTGAGCTACCACTGCCCTAACAATATCTTAACACAGTATGGTATTGCATTGTATCATATTGTATCATGTTGCACTGTATTGTATCCTATCATATCATAACAGTATCTTATCGTATCATATCGTATCATATTTTATCATAACGCGTCGTAATAAGTCAATCATTTTATATTGCATGTTATTGTATTGTATCGTATCATGTGCAGCTTACACTCCTGACAAAATCCACTAAATTCTGACCACTGAGTCGACTAAAAACTGACCACAGTTTTCTCTCATGATACTGAAACCTTTTCTATCAGCTGACATTATTTTCTTTAAAAACTACCATCATTTAAAGTTTTTTAGTTACACTTTTAAGTTAAAAATCATTCATACAAAAATCACTTATATTGTATTGCATGAATCTAATGAAGGATGACGTATAAAGAGACATAAAAGAACAAGGTGTGTAAAAATGTAAACAAGTCCAGGAATACGTTTCTTTTCCAAAATATCCGAACAGAGTTGCCGGGATTTCTTTCTCTGATATCAGCGCCACAGGACTGTGTTGTGGAGCAGATCGGTGCAGATAGAATAAAGTAAAAAGAATAAAAAGTAGTGACAGCAGAGGGAAGACACAGCAGGAAGAGAAAACGAGTCTGACCTTCTATATTAGGCCCTGCGTTTACGGGGAGCTCGGGGTGATGGAACCTGGATTGAATTTCAACATGACAGCATTCCCGAGTGAGGCAGAGAGAGACAGAGGCAGAGAGAGACTTGAGAGGCATGAGAGAGTCCAACAAACAGCTTCTGAGTGTCTTGAGGGAGGGAGACGGGACGAGGCGGGACGGGGCGAGAGAGGACGCCCCCTGCAGGACAGTGACAGACTGATGGACACGGAGGTGCAGGGACACACGGCTCACGGTGTTGGGGACGTAGTCGAGAAAACGCACAGGGGGAATTTAATCCACAGCTGCAGGAGATACGGTGGAACAGCAGCGGCACACCACCTGCACACCTGAAGAGGTTCAATCAGTTCGTCGTGAGTACGGCTACTCGAATTCTACAAACCCCTGCTCACGGATTTTAAGATTTTAATATCCTTCTGGTTTCATGAAAAGGAATGTTCCGTGTAGTTTTTTAATTCTATAAATAGAAAAGCGAGTGTGTGACCCGTGCACTAACATTCAACACTTCTGTCTACATGCTCTGGAGGATTAAGGTGTTTACGGTTCACTTTAGATCACAGCTGGCAGCGTGTGAGTGTGTGTGTGTCACAAATGTGTTTAATTAGGAAAAATGGTGGCTGTATATGTGTGTGTGTTTTTTATACAGTGCTGAGATTTGGCTGCATTTGGGGCTGAATTATGACAAAACAACGTAAATTATTCGGAACGCTTACATCATCACGCACTTTTCTGAAATATTTTGTATATCGTAAGAACTTTTCCTGATTGCTGATTGGACGATATGTTGACGAAGGTTTCATCGTATGTGTTAAATTTAAAACTTTGCCCTTTAAAAACCTGAATGTCGTGATGTGTATGAGACTTTTCGCTGCGTTTCACTGAAAGTCTTCCGGTGTGAAATTTTTATTCCCATATGGAATATGTGTGTTACATCATTCGGAAATGAACTGCCGCTAAGTTTTAAGATTCTTTTAAAATGAATATATACATTAATTTACATTCAGAGTCACTGTGTGTGTGTGTGTGTGTGTGTGTGTGTGTGTGTGTGTCAGTGTGTTTTCTTGCATTGCTCAACAATTGTGGCACAATTTCATTGCGCTCACAGAAATCATATAATAGCTGTAAAGTTTATAATGAGACAAAAATGAGGAAAAATATAATTGTATTTAAAATATTAAAAAATATTTTATTTTAATAGGTTTTTTAAAAATCCAGTTTAACAGATAAAAAATTACAATAAAAAAAAACCTTAAATGAAAAATATAAATATTAATTAAAAATTTTAACAAAAATTTAAATGTAAAAAATATTAATAAAAAATATTAATTTTAACAAAGATTTACACTGTAATAATTATATTTAGGATTTTAATAGGATTTTTTTTTTGTTTTTAAAAATCAAATGAAAAATAAAAAAATAATAATAATTTATTACTTAAAATAATCATTTTAACAAAAGTTGCTTCGATAATGACATTTCCTGTTTTTCCGATTTTATATATTTTATATCTTTAAGTTGAGAAATGATTTATGTTTGACATTTATTTAAATATTTCTTTGACATTTATTTTGCGTACATTTTAATATTTGTTCTTAAAGATACATTTGCTAATTTATTTTTTATTTAATACAAATAAGTTTTCATTCATTTTACTTTCATTCATTGAAGTCATCCAATTATTGTATTTGAGTATTAAATACTTTTAATAGAAGAAGTTGCTTTCGGCTGCTCCCTGTTCGGGGTCGCCACAGCGGACCAACTGGTCCGCCCAACAACTTGGCAAATGCTTTACGCCGGATGCCCTTCCTGAGGCAACCCTCCCATTTTTCCTGCCTTGGGACCAGCACTGCATCCAGTGGCTGGGAATCGAACCCGGGCCTTTCACATGATAGGCGAGAAACCTACCACTGAGCCACCAATGCCCCCAGTATTAAATACTTTTAATAAACTGTGTAAAAGGTTTCTGCTAACTGGAATAAGACTGGATCTGTTCAGAAGACTGGATCTATTTTGCGAAACGGAAATGTTGTGTCACAAATCATGAAAATGTTTGCTTCTGAATCCCAGAAATGTTTCGTAAGTACAAACTGTAACACAGACAAACGGATGTTCTCATCAGAAAGAGCTAAAGTATGAACTCAAAAGATTTCAAAAGATTTAATATCTACAGTGTGTGTGTGTGTGTGTGTGTGTGTGTGTGGGTGGGTGCATGAGAGTTTTCCACACACTGCGTTCACACACTCAGAGGTCGTCTTGTTTGGCATTCACTCTGGCCTTGGAGTCTCATGCTCAAGTGACACGATTGCGTTTCTGCATTTCTGCTCTCGCAGGGAGAAACGTCCGGCCTGGAGCAGCGCTGTGAGGCTCTGATAAAGGAGTGAAGATGGACAGGCAAGAAGGAGGAGGAGGAGGAGGAGACGACAGCGGGACGGAGAACGAGAGAGACAAGAGGAGCAAAGAGCAACACAACATGGCTGAGAAAGGTGAGAAGGAGCACGAAGGAGGGAAGAAGGAGAAGATCAGGAGACAGAGCCGGCGGTCAGGAGGCTGGGCGCTGAGCGAGCGTCTGGCCATCAACGTCTCGGGGATGAGGTATGAGACACAGCTGCGCACCTTGGCGCAGTTTCCCAACTCGTTGCTCGGCGACCCGCAGCGTCGCCTGCGTTATTTCGACCCACTCCGCAACGAGCTCTTCCTGGACCGCAACCGCTTCTGCTTCGACGCCATCCTCTACTTCTACCAGTCCGGAGGACGCCTGCGCCGGCCGGCCAACGTGCCTCTGGACATCTTCATGGACGAGCTGCGCTTCTACGAGCTGGGCGAAGAGGTCATGACCCGCTTCAGGGAAGACGAGGGTTTCCCCAAAGAGGAACCCAGGCCGCTGCCGCAGAACGAGGTCCAGAGGAAGCTGTGGATGCTGTTCGAGCACCCCGAGTCATCAGGAGGCGCTCGCATCATCGCCATCATCAGCGTCATGGTCATCGTGGTGTCCATCGTCATCTTCTGTCTCGAGACGCTGCCCGACTTCAGGCTTGAGAAAGAAATGAGAGAGGTGAGGAGAGACAAGTATGAGCGCGGAAATCCCATCATGCACCACAAAAGGGGCGGGGCTTGTGTGCCAGAGAAATGAAATTTGAAATTTAAATTAAAAACACTTAGCACTGTTAGCTTATTATAATTTTGTGAACTAGCATCAGCTCCTAGCATGAAATTTGAAAATGCTAAAGGATTACGACATCTCACACACACACACACACACACACACACACACACACACACACACACAACACACACACACACACACACACAGGGCTGTCTTCATTACAAATACTTCCATGGGAAAGTTCAGTGTATTCAGAGTCGGGTTCTGCAGCAGTGTGTGGAATTTCTTGGTTCTCTGTCACTTTAGAAGCTCTGATTGGACGATGGGACGAAATTACATGGCGTCCTGGTGTCTTTTCCCACTGAATGACCTGCTGTTTGAATTTTCGGCCATCTCCACATGAAGTGGTTTTCTAAGCTAGATCTCGCCTCACGTTTGGGGTAAAATTTTTCTATAGCGTCAGGTCTCAAGATTACTGTCTTTACACCTTAAAAACCTTTAAAACAAACAAACACAAAAAAAAAAATCA
>JAUCMX010000016.1:1592197-1607197 GCA_033459395.1 Hemibagrus guttatus | reverse complement strand
TGTTTTATTCCACTTACACCTACTCAAATATTATAAGCTTACATTTATTGAGGGGGCAGTGGTGGCTCAAGTGGTTAAGGCTCTGGGTCGTTGATCGGAGGATCGGGGTTCAAGCCCCAGCATCACCAAGCTCCACTGCTGGGCAATTGAGCAAGGCCCTTAACCCTCTCTGCTCCAGGAGCGCTGTATCATAGCTGCCCCTGCGCTCTGACCCCAACTTCCTCAGCTGGGATATGTGAAGAAAAGAATTCCACTGTGCTGTAATGTATGTGTGGCCATAATAAAGGCTTCTTCTTCTTCTTCTTCTGAGCTCCACCTCAGAGTGTTACAAAGCTCTGACACTGGAGACTCCTCCCATACTCATCTCCTCACAGATTACACACTTTTAAAAAAAAAAACCCCGTTCATAAGAAGCGTCCGCTGTACACGTGCCTGCGAACGAATTGCCACTGTAGTAATGATAATGCAACATAGCGAGCGGATTGCCATAACAAAAAAGGCCTGATTTACAGCTGCACTGCTCTCAGAGCTGCTGTTCTAGTGACCGAGGCAGTAAATCAGCATATTCACAACAAAGAGCTGGAACTGCGTTAGTAAAATCCTGCAGCTGTGTTTTTAGGTCCGAGAGAGAGGGTCTGATCTCAGCGTCAGATGCGAGCGCTTAGATAAATGTTATGGAATGGCTGTGTAAACACATGAATCTCCTCCAAATCCGAGCCGAAACGATCTGCTTTCACGCTCACGAGACTTCAAATCACAGACGAGATGCTAATCGGGGCGGAAAGGAAGTCCGATCTGACCGCCCGAGTCTAATCTTAGATGGAACTCTCAGATGAAATAATATGGAAGCAAGACGAAGAAAAAGGCTGAGGGGAAAAAAGATGAGACGCTGACATCTGAGCTCTGTTTATAAACCCAGTGCATTATGGGTAGCTGCTGGTTATTCCTCACACACTGTACAGTGTATCACAGTGCATTGTGGGATTGAAAGTGACAAAATGGCTGACTTTATGAATAGAATGATTAAATTGATCGCTTCTTAGATTTGCACCAAACATGTGGATTCGTTTTCTATGAAAGCAGACGGACTTCTTTTAACGCACTTCTTCTGGTACTTTATCGTTTCTATGGTAACTGTGACTCACTAAATAATAAAGGGATTAAATCCATGCTGTGGGATAAGGTGAAGTTTTGATGACTTTCAGTGCGGGAGGGAAAGCTGTAATATTTTTGTGTGGATAATGTGTGGATTTGGATGCTTTTTAATCCTCACCTGGGGGTCATGCGAGGGCAGAGCGCAGTAGGCGTGGTCGGTGCGGCGGGTCAGGAGGCGGGGCGAGTGTGTGCAGTGAGGATGAGGAGAGTGCGAGCACACGGACAGAGGTGAGGGCGACTGGACGGAGCGAGGGGAGAGAGAGCGAGCAGAGCGAGTGGAGTGAGAGCGAGAGTGGCTCAGAGACGCAGCAGGGTGGAAGTGATGCTGCTGATGTGGCTGATGGTGCTGCTGGTGCTGCTGGTGGTGGTTGAGTTTCGGGGGGAAACGAGGGGGCAGTTCTGGAGGGCAAATAGGGTCAATGAGGTCAATATCAGTGAGGAGAGGGGGAGGAGGGACAGAGTCTTCGTCTGATAGGGGAATGTCTCCGTCGATCTGAGATAGCTCCGCCCGGGACAGGAAGTCCACGATGCCTGCTCCGAAAGAATCACCCACCACGTTGATAGAGGTTCGCATTCTGTCACTAAATCAAACACACACACACACACACACACACACACTGCATGCAGTAACAATACACTGAACACACTATACCATGAGTGAACATAAGTATAACTGGACAGTGATATAATTATGGCTCAACAGCACAGACTTGGTTTAAACATTAGAGTTGTGATGTCATAAAGTCTCTGTGAATCTTCGCAAATCACTTCAGTTACACACACACACACACACACACACACAGTGAAGACTCACAGCAGCCAGTCGACGGCTACCAGCAGGCTGATGTCCTGTGTCGGGAGACCCACAGCAGTGAGGATGAGCAGCATGGTGACCAGACCAGCACTGGGAATACTGGCAGCTCCGACACTCGCCAGAGTGGCCGTCATACTGCAGAGTGCCGTGATGTCATCATTATGCGACAGGAAGAAGATTATAACGCTGATTATTTTCCCGTTACAGCACATCCCCTGCGTCATTCATCACCGATCATATGTTTCGATTTTTTTAAACAATGATACATCGTACATTTTATCCATTTATAGTTACACAACATGGGACCTACACGGATTAGTTCCTGTTCTCTGTTACATTAAAACATCATGCCTCTCTTTTTTGATTTATAATCTGCAGCATGTCATGTTGAGAAAAAACCCCAAAGAAGTGTAAACTCCTCTGTCCTGAAGATGCCAGAAAACTGGAGACCCCTACCATTAACGCTACATAAACATCCTGAGAAGGAACTGTTGCTATAGAAACCATAACGTTTCAGTAGGAGTGCATCAATATCGCAAGCTGCACTAGGAAATGAATCGACCAATCAGAATCTAGAACCGGTTTTAGATGTTTTTTAATGCTACTGTATATAATTCTGTTAGAGTGAAAAAACCTCTTTAGAGAATGTGATTAAATCCATAAATACACATAAATATATAAATTGCTGACCGGATTATTAAAGTCTTTTAAACTTTATGTAAAATATTTCAAGGAAAACGTTTGAAGGATAAGAAAAGCTCATGAGGTGTGTGTTTTAATAGCAGTGATAAAACGATATAAAAGTAGACTTAACTAGGTGTTTATAGATGGCAAAAATAAGACATGCTAAGTAAAGCTTATAACAGCTTTATAAATCATAAACCTGTTATAGGCTTTACTTAGCATGTCTTATTTTTGTTTTTCTGAAACCAGACCCCGTGTGATTTTCTCTGACCTCACGGTGATGATCTGCCCTCCGTCCAGCTCGATGCCGTTCATCTGGGCGATGAAAATAGCAGCCACAGCCTCGTAAAGCGCCGTGCCGTCCATGTTGATGGTGGCGCCGATGGGCAACACGAACCGAGTGACCCGCTTGTCGATCTTCAGATTCTCCTCCAGACAGCGGAAGGTGACAGGCAACGTCCCGGCGCTGGGGGAGAAAATAAAATTTTGGGAATGAGGGAAAAGAGAGAAAGAAGGAATCAGGGGAAATATGATGGGTCACTCATCCGGAATCGGACAAATGAGAACAAATAATTTATTACACAGAATAAGCAAATATAAAACAGAACCCAAAGACAAAACAAAAGAATTTTTAACTGATGAACTGCAGATTTATTCTGATGCAAAACACACACACACACACACACACACTATAAAACAGCTCCACAATACAAAGCTCATCCTTAATAAATTGCGTGTTATGTTAAAGCTTTGAAACTCGAGCCCACGGATTCGGTTACGTTTGTACAAGCAAGCAATGAAATTATACTAAAAGGGTCATTTTTGAGGAAGAACTGAACTAAATGTGGGGGGTACGGTGGCTTGGTGGTCAGCACGTTTGCCTCACACCTCCAGGGTTGGGGGGTTCGATTCTCGTCTCTACCATGTGTGTGGAGTTTGCATGTTCTCCCCGTGCCTCGGGGGTTTCCTCCAGGTACTCCGGTTTCCTCCCCCGGTCCAAAGACATGCATTGTAGGTTGATTGGCATCTCTAAATTGTCCGTAGTGTGTGTGTGTGCCCTGCGATGGGTTGGCACTCCGTCCAGGGTGTATCCTGCCTTGATGCCCAATGACACCTGAGATAGGCACAGGCTCCCCGTGACCCGAGTATAGATCGGATAAGCGGTACAGACAATGAATGAATGAATGAATGAATGAATGAACTAAACGAAGGAACAGCAGCACTGTTCGGTTTTCTTCTCAGGTGTAAAATCTTACCCCGATATCTGATGTACAGAACAACAGGATCGACTGAAGAGCTTTGATATTAGCAGGATCTTTGGTAGTTGTATTTTGTGCAGTGTGACATGGCTTAGCAGCTGCTGCTGGTTATTATTATTATTATTATTATTATTATTATTATTATAAAACATTCTATGATGATTCTGCTGCTGCTTGGTGACTGTTATAAGGCACAGCTGGATGTTCAGCAAATTTCTCGAGAAGTCGGACTACGGACTACAAAAAGGACACACTTTATCCATAGCACATCCTTTGGTGCTCACACCGGCATCAGAGAGAGAGATAGAGAGAGAGAGAGAGAGAGAGAGAGAGAGAGGGAGAGAAAAAGAGAGAGGGAAAGAAAAAGAGAGAGAGAAACTGAGAGACAGAGAGAGATGGAGAGAGACAGAGGGAAGGAGAGAGAAAGAGACAGACAGACAGAGAGAGAGAGAGAGAGAGAGAGAGAGAGAGAGAGAGAGAGAGAGAGAGAGAGAGAGAGAAAGAGACAGACATAGAGAGAAAGACGGAGAGAGAGAGAGGGAGAGTGAGACAGAGAGAGAGAGACGGAAAGAAAGAGACAGAGAGAGTGGGGGGGCAGAGAGAGGGAGAGAGAAAGAGACAGACAGAGAGACAGAGAGAGAGAGACAGAGAGAGGGATGGAGAGAGAGAGACAGATAGAGAGAAAGCTAGAGACAAAGAGAGGGGGGGACAGAGAGAGACAGAGGCAGAGAGAGAGAGAGAGAGAGAGGGGAGAGAGAGAGAGAGAGAGAGAGAGAGAGAGAGAGAGAAAGAGACAGACATAGAGAGAGAGATGGAGAGAGAGAGACGGAAAGAGAGAGAGGTGGAAAGAAAGAGACAGAGAGAGTGGGGGAGCAGAGAGAGGGAGAGAGAAAGAGAGAGACAGAGAGAGAGGAGACAGATAGAGAGAAAGCTGAGAGAGAGAAATGAAAAAAGAGAGAGAGAGAGAGAGAGAGAGAGAGAGAGAGAGAGAAGAGAAAGAAAAATAAAAAGAGAGAGAGAGAGAGAGAGAGAGAGAGAGAGAGAGAGAGAGAGTTCATATCCAGAGTTCACAGGTACCTCCAGCCAGATGTTCCACATTTCTTCTCGGCTCTGGAACCTACATCAAACCCCTCAGTTGATGGAAAGAGCAGAAGAGCATCACATCTGTGTCTGAGTGTAATTTCCCAGCTGACACTAACAGCACAACCTCTAGCGTTTAGTTTTTTTATAAGAGACAGATTTAAGAACCTTTCATTTCCCATGTCGCTTGTCTACGCTGGACTGGATTACACACAGGTCTGCGGGTCAGTGGGAGGTCAGGGTCCATCACTGCTATAGACTCTGACTGCATTTAGAAACAGGTGCAACAGTCTGATTTTATTATTTATTCATGAATAACATTTGGAGCGTGATGGGAAAAAAAAATGGTCACACCCGAGAAAGCCCTCACTACAGAGCACTGGTCTGTGTTCATATGACCCTCCTGTCAATCATTTTATAGCCACTCCCCAATGTCCCTTCACTCCGCCCCCATTTCAGTCTGATCACATGGGAAAAATGGCTGAAATCAGCAAGTGCCCAGTTCATCCGGATAATTCTCCTGTGAGCAAATAAAACTTAACAAAACCAAAACAAACACCAGCGGCGCTTTTCCAAGATGGAGGACTTTTTACTACGGATGAGGGGGATGAAGCTAGACGTGGAATTAGCAATGCTACCTCTGAATTTTATTCAAATAGTCATGTTTTTTCATTACAGTCGAATTGTTGAGTGTGCTTGACCGTGCTACTCATGTCCATGCTAATGCTAATTCTGTTTGAAATCTATAATCCAGGTACTGGGGGCGGAGCTTTGTGTATATAGGCGGGAACTAAGGGGAGCAAAAAAACCACTAGAGACCAATTCTTAACTAGTTTTGTCTAATCTTTCTTTGAATTTTTAAGCTGATTTTAAAAAAAAAAAAAAAATTTAAAACCACAATACAGTAAGACTTCAGCTATGTGTCAAATTCCTGGGATATGCTCCGGATCCGCCACCACCCTGATCCCTTACTAAAGACGAATAAATGAAAGAATGAATAAATTATTCATTATTTTTCTTTTTTTCATTCATTAATATTATATATATATATTATATGATTATTCATTTTTAAATCCTGCATTCTTACAGGGCTCCTGAGCGACTGCTTATAGAACTTCCTCCGCTACGTATTCAGGCATGACCAGGAACAGAGCCTCCTGAAAGAGCTGCTTACCTGCTGGCTGTTCCGAGTGCCGTGATCCAGGCCTGGAAGATCCCGGAATAAAAGGTGAAGGGGTTTTTCCGTGTCACGGAGAAGAATATGATGGGCAGGATGATTCCGCCGTGGATGATGAGACCAACAATCACCGTCACCATGTACATGCCGAGCTGCTGGGCCATGGCCTCTAGGTCACCGATAGCGGCGATCTTCCCACAGATCAGAGAGGCGATGCCGACCGGAGAGTACCTACAAACACAGGTGTTTTTAAAAGACAACTAATGTTCCCATAATGCAGACGTGGAAAGACATTGAAATGCTTTGCATCTAATTTCAGTCTGTTTCACTTTCATTAGCATCTAAGAGTAGCTACATGTTTCCATGGTTACAACAAAAACGTCTCTGAGTGCTTTCGGAATTCTGGGAAACAATTTCAGGCGTAGTTCACTTCTATCATAAATATCCTAAACATTGTCTGGTTTTGGAAAAAAAAACAAAAAACAAAACAGACAAGGCATGAAACCATTTAGAAGCCCAAAGAGTCGACTCGTACTGTAGGTGAATCAAATGATTTGACTCGCTGACATGATTCTGAATTCCGAGGAACGTTCTAACGTCGCAATCCTCTTTCTGTCCACTAGAGGGCTCAGTGATCATGATCGTGGTGATAATTGCTTGTTAGCTGAATAAAGATTTTCTGTGTAACTGTGTTACATCTCTGATAAAAAATTGTAAAGAAAGAAAAAAGCTCTTTTTATGAGTTTACGGTGAACGTTTGTTACGCTCCGTTGTACTTCGTCATCTCTGTAGTACTCTAATCGTTCATGATGGCTCAGCTGATACCTGAGATTTTACTCCGTGCTTGTAAACTGTTTGGGTTCTGTAATTGAAACATCGCCTGTGATCCAAAGCAACATCGGGCGTGAAGCGAACCAGACGATCCGACAGGTAATGGATTCGTGATGCAGCATAGCAGCATGTCTCGTCGTGTGGTCCGGAGAAGAAACCCAAATCCAGAAGGTTTAGATGTAACGAAGATCTGGTGTTTGTATCTGGGGGATTATTCCCAGCACAGGCCTGCGTTCAATCACCGCGGGACATTTTCCCAACATGTGGGTCAAAAGTCACGCGTGTGTGTATTATGTGTATGATGTTCTTCATGTGGCCTGCACTGTATGGTGTAACATATATTCATTAACTGGGACCCGGTGTGGACCGGGCCGCTCTGGGTTTTATCAGGTCTAATTTCGGAACTCGGAGCTTGTGTCTAGTGTTTAATCTCGCCGCAGATTCACGTTCCCATGAATCCAGGCTTTATCCCTATCAGTTGTTTATTGGTTCCAGCTCTCAGGTCGGCACAGCTTGCACGGGTTGGCGCTGATTTAGGGCGAGATTCGAGCGAGGGTGTGTGTGATATGTCCAGGAATGCCTTATGCTTTCACTCGAAGCTTGCTGGCTCCCGACCTGCCGAGTGTCATCGTCCATATCATCATTACACAGATCATTAAACATAGATAGATTTTCTCTTCTGCTTTCTTTCAGCTGTCGCTTACTTCCTGTTTCTGGATTTAAAAAAACTCTTTCTAATCCTAAACTCTAATTTTTAAACTCTGATATCGCTCCCCAGTTACATCCCGATCATTCACAATGTCTCTCTTTCATACTATTGGTCACTTCATTTGCGATTTCAAAACAAAAACAGCTCCGTGGCCATGTGATGTCAGTTTTGTAAACAGTTTCCTGTTCTGTTGTTTATGAAAGTTGCACGCTAGCTAATTGCACACAGACGAGTTTCATGACGATAAAAAATCCCTTATGCGATCTCGTCAACGTGCAGACCCAGTCAGATCTGTCGGGTTTATGCACACACAAGAAGCATAAAAATACACGAACAATTCCCCAAATTCTCCAGAATTTTCTTCAAAGGGATTAAAGCTCATGAGCTGGGGTTAGAAGACACGAGAACCAGCTGTTCAGGAATGATTGGATTCAGGGAAGGAAAAAGCACTGACTCTGTTGTTATCTGCTCAGCTGCATCTGGTGCACACACACACACACACACACACACACATACAGCGTCACTGACCACATGATCATGGACACCATCTTCATGATGATCTCGTTGAGGATGTTGAAGAACTCGGACATGATCTTTCCCTTCTCGCCCATTTTGCCTATGCAGATCCCGAAGGTGATGAAGAATCCGATCAAACCTGGACAAAAAAAAGAAAAGATATTAATTACATCGAAAGCAGCAGCCCTGTTTTAGTGAGACCTTCAGGATGGAAACAAAAACAAATACATTACTCGGATCTGATCTTTATAATGACTTAGCCTTAACCTCGTGACCTCTGACCTTCTGATCAGTAACCCAGAGCTGAATTTTATTAGAAATATAATTATTTTGCTGCATTATTTATTTTTTCCTCAGAATATTAAGAATATTAAGGTGTGGATCAGGACCAAAACAAAAATCCTGCCTGAGTGAGAGGTCTTTGGTTTCAGATATGAAGCTTGAAGGAGATTTTTTACACTTTTACACTTCACTCCTTCATTCTTCTATTTTGTTTTTTTTTTTTTAATCAAGATTTTTTATTTATTCAGGTTTAGTTCACATCAGGAACATACACCAATCAGGCATAACATTATGACCACCTGCCTAATATTGTGTTGGTCCCCATTTTGCTGCCAGAACAGCCCTGACCCATCATGCACTGTGTATTCTGACACCTTTCTATCAGAACCAGCATTAACTTCTTCAGCAATTTGAGCAACAGTAGCTCGTCTGTTGGATCGGACCACACGGGCCAGCCTTCTCTCCCCACAGCATCACAGCACCAATGAGCCTCGGCCGTCCATGACCCTGTCTCCGGGTCACCACTGTTCCTTCCTTGTACCACTTTTGATAGATACTGACCACTGCAGACCGGGAACACCCCACAAAAGCTGCAGAGATGTTCTGATCCAGTGGTCTAGCCATCACAATTTGGCCCTTCGTCAAACTCGCTCAAATCCTTACGCTTGTCCATTTTTCCTGCTTCTAACACATCAACTTTGAGGACAAAATGTTGACTTGCTGCCTAATATATCCCACCCACTAACAGGTGCCATGATGAGGAGATCATCAGTCTTATTCACGTCACCTCTCCACCTGAAGCTATCCACTGTCCAAAAAGGGAATAAAAATGAAAATAAAGTCAGATAAGCATAGTAAGGATGTCATCTTTTTAGCCTATGACAGCTTCAAGACGCCTGCTGTATGGAGAAACTAGTTGCATGCATTGCTCAGGTGTGATTTTGGCCCATTCTTCCTCACAAACACTCTTCAATTCTTCCATGAACTCTGATCTTTAGTTCTTTCCATAGATTTTCAATTAGATTCAAGGCAGGTGATGGGCTGGGACCATTCTAGCAGCTTTATTTTCTCTCTCTGAAACCAGTTGAGAGTTTCCTTGGCTGTGTGTTTGGGATCATTGTCTTGCTGAAATGTCCACCATCGTTTCATCTTCATCATCCTGGCAGATGGAGGCAGATTTTTATCAATAATGTCTCAGTACATCCTTCCATTCATCCTTCCTTCAGTTATATGAAGTTTGCCAGTAGCGTACGCTGAAAAACAGTCCCATACCATGATGTTCCCTCCTCCAAACTGGTGTTTTTGGAGTGATGTGCCATGCCATTTGTCCTCCTATTATGTCACCCAATGAGTTCCATTTTGGTCTCATCTGACCAGACTCATCTGACCAGACTATATTCTCCGTATTTCTTCAGCAATGGAGTCTTGCATGGTGAGCGTACATACTGGTCATAGTGCATTACTTATTGTTTTCTTTGAAACAATTGTACCTGATAATTCCAGGTGTTTCTGAAGCTCTCCACAAGTGCTTGTTGGTGGTGGGGCTTGAACCCTGTTCATCAACCCATAGCCTTAACCACTTGAACCACCACTGCACCATTTTAGAGAAATTCCTAGCACAGGTACTGAGAACCTTATAGTATGGTCATGTGACTTATTCATGAGCATGGCCACGCCCCCTTGTGTAAGCGCTTTTCATTGAGTTTGGTATAAGAATGAGGTGTGTGTGTGTGTGTGTGTATGAATGATGCTATAGAGTTTTTAAGAGGATGTAAAATAACATAGATATCAGTTATAATCGGGATATTTAAACAAAAACGTTGTTCAGAAACATTAAGTTTAAAATAAAAGCTCTCGATTAAAATCCATCCACCGGAGATCACACAAGCTTTACGATGCCAAACCTCCTGAGAGGAAGGAGTTTGCAGGATTTCAGGATAGATACATATTACACGAGTCTCCTTTAAATATCCTGAGACAAATCTGAAGAAAGCAGAGCAAAGCAGGTCCATTCATCAGAGTGAGCATCAGAGTGATGAAATCCTAAACAGTAATCAGCGTGAGTCACGTTCCATTCTGATTAAACCGACAGTGTTTACGCAGGAGTCACGTGTCTTACCCAGAACGTTCATCCCCCACTTGAACTCCAGCTTTTTTGTGTTGACAGAAACAGGTTCGCTCTGGTTGCCGACAGGAACCGAGACTTTCTTCACCACCGTCTGAACCTGCGGCCAGAACACACCGTCTTTATCAGAGTTCATATCTGTCTTTAAACTCTCCCTTAAACAAACACATTCTTACTGTCTGAAATAGTGCTGAGAATTATTACATCACAAAATCTTCCAGCCAATCAAATCCCAGTATGCACATACAAGCCATGTAAACAAACACTGGATTAGAATGAACATATTTGCATATATTTATGAGACAAGCGGTTATTTAATGTGACAAGTTCTATTCAATTTGTCTATTCTGTTTTTATTCTTGTTTATATTTTACTCCATTTTTTATTCTACTTTTATGACAAAAAGCGTTTCTTTATACAGTTATAGATTTTTTTAAAAATAATTAATTACTTTATTTATTATGAACTAATTTATTAGTTACTGTTACAACCCTAACGCTGATTATTTTCCTGTAACAGCATCAATCAAGTGATTTATTTCTCTTATGAGACAGCAAGTTTGCCATTATGATTATAAACTTTTATTTATTAAAGAATGACATTTTGTAGAATTTTTTATCTGTTTTTGTATGCCTTTTATCTGTTTTTTTTTTTTTATCTTTTTGTCTGTTTATTAATTTTTATCTGTTTTTTTATCTTTCTAAGCATTTTTTTCTAATCTTTTTCTATCTGTTTTTTTTTAAATCTTTTTATCTGTTGTTTCTCTTTTTTTTATCTGTTTTTGTTTTTTTAAATTATCTGTTTTTTTATTAATCTTTTTTTAGTGTTTTTTAAAATGTTTTTCTATCTATTTTATTTATCTTTATTTATCTGTTTTTTTAAAATATAAAAATATTAAAGATGAAAATCTTTTTTATCTGTCATTTCCTTATCAGCCTCTATTTATTCTGTTTAAAAAAAAAGTTAATAAAACAAACAAAAAACAAAAACAAAAAAAATGAAATAAAAAATTCCTCTGTCTGTTGAAAAGCTCTGATACTGGAGACTCCTTCCATTAATGTTAAATAAACATAAACATCTCCATCACCATATCAACAATATTTACACCAGATATTTACACTCTTTTTTACTCTATTTATGTGGCGCGTCCTCCGAGTCGCTATAGAAACGGTAACGTATTGTTGCTATAGAAACGGTAACATATCACAATGAGTGTGTTAATATAAAGCTAAGTTGCTGTTCCAGAAAATTCCACGCTGTATTTGACACTTCTGTGAGTTTTGTATATCAGCGTATGAAGATGTAGAAGGCAGCGGGCGTGAGAGCCATGTTTACTTCCTGCGCGGCGGTGTTCCACTTTAGCGGCGTCTCAGTGGATCCATATGTGTGGTCACGGATAATATAAGACGCTAAAAAACCGCACGGCATTAAGCAGGAGAAGTCTGCGAGAATGAGTTCCAGCTGCAGCTCTGTGTTAGTGCAGGAGGAACCGAACTAGCAGTGCAGGACTGAGAGGATTAGAGTTACAACTTCCTGCCTTTCACTTCCTGTCAGAGTGCCAGAGAGATTAGATACCTGAAGTTATGTGTTATGTGTGTGAGGGGTTTGTGTGTGTGTGTATGTGCGTGTATTATATATATATATATATATGAAAAAGTGTTGGCCCCCTTCCTGATTCCAAGCTGAAGCAAACTTCTGCAGCAGGACAATGATCCAAAACACACCAGCAAGTCCATCTCTGAATGGCTGAAGAAAAACAAAATGAAGACTTTGGAGTGGCCGAGTCAAAGTCCTGACCTCAATCCCATTGAGATGCTGTGGCATGACCTTAAAAAGGTGGTTCATGCTCGAAAACCCTCCAATGTGGCTGAATTACAACAATTCTGCAAAGATGAGTGGGCCAAAATTCCTCCACAGCGCTGTAACAGACTCATTGCAAGTTATGGAAAACACTTGATTGCAGTTGTTGCTGCTAAGGGTGGACCAACCAGTTATTAGGCTTAGGGGGCAAACACTTTTTCACACAGGGCCATGTAGTTTTGGATTTTGTTTTCCCTTAATAATAAAAACCTTCATGTAAAAACTGCATGATGTGTTTACTTGTGTTATCTTTGACTAATATTTAAATGTGTTTGATTATCTGAAACATTAAAGTGTGACAAACATGCAAAAAAATAAGAAATCAGGAAGGGGGCCAACACTTTTTCACACCACTGTATATATTCAGATAGATCATTTCAGTTCATAATGAATGATCCAGATTTTACAGAAACAAAAATATTTCCTAAAGGAGGGAAAACATAACAAACGGAACAAAAGTCGTTTTAATGTCCAGTTGCTGAGGTGACACGGTGGTTATTTTTTCAATTTTATATTAATATTAATATCTATGAAAGTTTGTGGCTTCCAAATATTAACTCTTGGCATCGTTATATTAATTTAAGGCCTAAAAATTTCCATCTCAGGTCCACGTCATGTGACATCATCAACCCGAAAACACCTGCACTATCACTGTGTCAGATTCCCAGTGTCATGTGACTAAGGTCTCCGGTGTGTGAGGTAGAGCTACCTGCTGAAAGCAGGCCTGGACCAGGTTCTCAGGGAACAGGTTACGGATCAGGTCCAGAAAAGCGTCCAGGCTGCTGACCTCCTGGTTGTTGGGTCCGGCGCTGGTCTGAGTGCTCCTGAGTTTGGGGTTTCCTGGATGAATCCCGAGCACCAGGATGACGCCCAGCACAGCCGCGATGATGGTGGTGGACATGTAGTACACCATGGCCCTGGTACCCATCCTCCCACTAGAGCGAGCATCCAGACCTGCCAGACCTGGAACACACACACACATACGATTGCGTTCCATTTTTAAATCCCAAAGCGCTGCTGAGTTCTGCACTGTGATTGGTCAGAAGATATTGATTCTTTTCTATAACAACTTCTTCTTCTTCTTTCGGCTTTTCCCTTTAGGGGTCTCCACAGCGAATCATCTCTCTCCACCTATCCCTATCTTCTGCATCCTCAACACTTGCAACCACTAGCTTCATATCCTCATTAATTCCATCCATATACCTCCTCTTTGGCCTTCCTCTTTGCTTCCTGCCTCGCAGCTCCATGTCCAACATTCTCCTACCAATATACTCACTCTCCCTCCTCTGAACATGTCCAAACCATCTTAATCTGGCCTCCCTAACTTTGTCCCCCAAACGTCCAACATGAGCTGTCCCTCTGATGTACTCGTTCCTAATCCTGTCCAATCTTGTCACTCCCAAAGAGAACCTCAACATCTTCAGCTCTGCTACCTCTAGCTCTGACTCCTGTCTCTTCCTCAGTGACACTGTCTCTAAACCATACAGCATGGCCGGTCTCACCACTGTCCTGTACACCTTCCCCTTGATTCTCGCTGATATTTTCTGATCACACAGAACTCCCGACACCTTTCTCCACCCATTCCAACCTGCCTGCACTCGCTTCTTTACCTCTTTCCCACACTCTCCATTACTCTGGACTGTTGACCCCAAGTACTTAAACTCCTGTACCTTCTTCACCTCTTCACCCTGTAACCTTACTGTTCCACTTCCCTCTCTTTCATTCACACACATGTACTCAGTCTTACTACGACTGACTTTCATTCCTCTTCTCTCCAGCGCAAACCTCCACCTCTCCAGGTTTTCCTCCACCTGCTCCCTGCTCTCACTACAGATCACAATGTCATCTGCAAACATCATTGTCCAAGGAAACTCCTGTCTGACCTCCTCTGACAACTGGTCCATCACCATAGCAAACAGGAAGGGGCTCAGAGCCGATCCCTGATGCAGTCCCACCTCCACTTTGAACTCCTCTGTCTGACCTACAGCGCACCTCACCACTGTCCTGCTCCTCTCATACATGTCGCTCGCGCTGTAACTCCTTGTATTCCTGTCTATTCTCTTCAGTCCTGTCCATGTCCCACTTCTTCTTGGCTAACCTCTTCCTCTGGATACTATCCTGAACTTCCTCATTCCACCACCAAGTCTCCTTATCTTCTTTCCTCCTTCCAGATGACACACCCAGCACCTTTCTCCCTGTCTTCCTGATCACTTCTGCTGTAGTTTCCCAGTCATCTGGCAGCACTACCTGACCACCCAGAGCCTGCCTCAACTTCTGTCTAAATTCCTCACAACATTCCTCCTTTTTCAGCTTCCACCACTTGGTTTTCTTCTCTATCTCTATCTTTGACCTCTTCTTCTTACAGACCATCAACGTCATCCTACACACCACCATCCTATGCTGTCTGGCTACACGCTCTCCCACTACCACTCCAAACCTGCCCATCACCTCCTCATCACCTGTGTTCCCCTCACCAACATGTCCATTAAAATCCGCTCCTATCACCAC
>JAUCMX010000016.1:1504697-1589697 GCA_033459395.1 Hemibagrus guttatus | reverse complement strand
TCTTATTTTTCTGATGCTACTGCATCAGGGAACACGAGGAAGAACCTCAGAGAGGACCCAGACCCTAACCTGATGAAGATGATGAAGAAGTTCAGCTGAGGCTCTCCTGAAGGCTAGTAGGCTTGAGATGTTTCGTGAATATTAGCGAGTCGTTAGAGGTCAGTAATCCCCTGATGACTTTGGTTTTTTTTTTTTTTTCCACATGTAAGACTCCTGAGCTGCTCTTCATTTTCTTTTATTTCCATATTCCTGGTTCTTGAGCACATTGTGATCTTCTCCTGGAGTTATTCATCTTCTAAAAAGTGACATCTCAGCAGGTAAAAATGTCTTGAATGTAGTCTAAAGACGGAGTATTTTCTGTTATAAGATGATCAGAAACCAAAGATTTTGTTTAATGATCAGAAATGTGAGATGTGAGATGGACAAAATGTTGTTAAAGCTTTTTGGAGTTTCTACATAAGATCACCTGAAGAACCCCCAAAGCAGTAAATCTTCTGAAGAACCCAAAAACAAATAGATTTACTTTTTTCACTATAGACTTTCACAAATGTTTCCTATAAGAAGTAAGAGTTAAGTGAACTCTTGAACCTCTGAGGAACCACCGTTCACAATCACTTCTCCAATCAAGTCTTTCAGGTATAAATGAGTTCCTGGATGAGTTTATAGATGAGTTCCTGGATGAGTTTCTGGATGAGTTTCTGGATGGGTTCCTGGATGAGTTTCTGGATGAGTTTATAGATAAGTTTCCTTTATGAGTTTCTGAATGAGTTCCTGAATGAATTCCTGGATGAGTTCCTGAATGAGTTTCTGAATGAGTTCCTGGATGAGTTCCTGAATGAGTTTCTGGATGAGTTCCTGAATGAGTTTCTGGATGAGTTCCTGGATGAGTTTCTGGATGAGTTCCTGAATGAGTTTCTGGATGAGTTCCTGAATGAGTTCCTGGATAAATTCCTGGATGAGTTTATAGATGAGTTCCTGGATTAGTTCCTTTATGAGTTTATAGATGAGTTCCTGGATGAGTTTCTGGATGAGTTCCTGGATGAGTTTATAGATGAGTTCCTGAATGAGTTTCCGGATGAGTTCCTGGATGAGTTTCCTTTATGAGTTTCTGAATGAGTTCCTGGATGGGTTTCTGGATGAGTTCCTGGATGAGTTCATGGGTGAGTTCCTGAATGAGTTCCTGAATGAGTTTCTGGATGAGTTTCTAGATGAGTTTCTGGATGAATTCCTGAATGAGTTTCTGGATGAGTTTATAGATGAGTTTCTGGATGAGTTCCTGAATGAGTTTATAGATGAGTTCCTGGATGAGTTTCCTTTATGAGTTTCCTTTATGAGTTTCCTTTATGAGTTTCTGGATGAGTTTCTGGATGAGTTCCTGGATAAGGTCCTGAATGAGTTCCTGAATGAGTTTCTGGATGAGTTTCTGGATGGGTTCCTGGATGAGTTTCTGGATGGGTTCCTGGATGAGTTCCTGAATGAGTTCCTGGATGAGTTCCTGGATGAGTTCCTGAATAAGTTCCTGGATGAGTTCCTGGATGAGTTTATAGATGAGTTCCTGGATGAGTTTATAGATGAGTTCCTCGATGAGTTTCTGGATGAGTTCCTGAATGAGTTCCTGGATGAATTCCTGGATGAGTTTATAGATGAGTTTCTGGATGAGTTTCTGGATGAGTTCCTGAATGAGTTCCTGGATAAATTCCTGGATGAGTTTATAGATGAGTTTCTGGATGAGTTCCTGAATGAGTTCCTGGATAAATTCCTGGATGAGTTTATAGATGAGTTCCTGGATGAGTTTCTGGATGAGTTCCTGGATGAGTTTCTGGATGAGTTCCTGGATGAGTTTATAGATGAGTTCCTGAATGAGTTTATAGATGAGTTCCTGAATGAGTTTATAGATGAGTTCCTGGATGAGTTTCCTTTATGAGTTTCTGGATGAGTTTCTGGATGAGTTTATAGATGAGTTTCTGGATGAGTTCCTGAATGAGTTTATAGATGAGTTCCTGGATGAGTTTCCTTTATGAGTTTCTGGATGAGTTTCTGGATGAGTTTCTGGATGAGTTTATAGATGAGTTTCTGGATGAGTTCCTGAATAAGTTTATAGATGAGTTCCTGGATGAGTTTCCTTTATGAGTTTCTGGATGAGTTCATAGACGAGTTTCTGGATGAGTTTCTGGATGAGTTCCTGGATAAGGTCCTGAATGAGTTCCTGAATGAGTTTCTGGATGGGTTCCTGGATGAGTTCCTGAATGAGTTCCTGGATGAGTTCCTGGATGAGTTCCTGAATAAGTTCCTGGATGAGTTCCTGGATGAGTTTCTGGATGAGTTTATAGATGAGTTCCTGGATGAGTTTCTGGATGAGCTTATAGATGAGTTCCTCGATGAGTTCCTGAATGAGTTCCTGGATGAGTTCCTGGATGAGTTTATAGATGAGTTTCTGGATGAGTTTCTGGATGAGTTCCTGAATGAGTTCCTGGATAAATTCCTGGATGAGTTTATAGATGAGTTCCTGGATGAGTTTCTGGATGAGTTCCTTTATGAGTTTATAGATGAGTTCTTGGATGAGTTTCTGGATGAGTTTCTGGATGAGTTCCTGGATGAGTTTATAGATGAGTTCCTGAATGAGTTTCCGGATGAGTTCCTGGATGAGTTTCCTTTATGAGTTCCTGTATGGGTTTCTGGATGAGTTCCTGGATGAGTTCATGGGTGAGTTCCTGAATGAGTTCCTGAATGAGTTTCTGGATGAGTTTCTGGATGAGTTCCTGGATGAGTTTCTGGATGAGTTCCTGGATGAGTTCCTGGATGAGTTTCTGGATGAGTTCCTGGATGGGTTCCTAGATAAGTTTTTGAATGAGTTTCTGTTTTTCGTTCTTTTCTGTAGTGAGAAAGGCAATGTTTCTGACATGTTTTCAAACAACTTGGTTATTTGGAACTTCCTCTCGTACCTGACTGTATTCTAATCACAGGACATATTCTGTTTCATTCCTCACATCCTGTCCAAACACACACACACACACACACACACACACTTCCTCTGAGCTTTCACCACATAATTCCTCCTCATCTGCTCCTCATTTCAGCCTCAGACTGAAATCCTGCACAAATTATTAGTGTGGTGAAAAAGTGTGTGTGTGTGTGTGTGTGTGTGCGCGCACGTGTGTGTCCTTACCCCACAGGCTATCATGAAGCAGAGTGTTTGCGCTGTGATGTGTCTGGAAACTTCCGTTAAAATGTCTTTCATCAGTGTTTCAAACAAACATTACAGACTTTCACACCTGCTGGAGTCTTGCGCTCTGATTGGTCAGAAGGTGTTGATTAGTTTTCTCTAGCAGCAGCTCTGACAGAAGTACAGCTGCACATGACAGCTTTATTTAGTAAAGTAATACGTTAGCATTTCTATAGCAAGAGCTCATTTGCATCATAATATTTAAAAAATGTCTAAAGAAAATTGGTGTTTAAAAGGTTACGGGATTAGTTTATACTATTTTTACCGCTTTTATACATGCACCATTGAAGCGCCAAATAAACACTAGTTTCTTGCTTATTTAAAAGTGTGTACAAAATAAACATTTATAGACTGATGATTTAATAAATTCTTTGCAAAAAAAGAAAGTGATTCATTTATTTGACTCTTCATTTGATTCTGAATCAGAATCACTTTATTCAAATAAAAACCAAGAACAAAGACTAGATTAAACGTTACAAAGCAGCCTCACACTACAATGATCATAAACATCATCAACATGATAAAGGTGGGCCGGATTAACCTGCTCGTTATATTCAAAAGAGTTACAGAGAAATGGAGAGATTGCACCCAGGTGTTTCGACACGCATTTTACAGTAAGTAATGACAACCTGTACGTGATGGAGCTCAAGCTTTGTTTTGTTTTTGTTTTGTTCTGGTTGCTTAGGTTTTGCTCACCCTTATCCAAAGCTCTTCCTTTTCTTTCATCGAAAAAAAAAAAAAAAAAAAAAAAAATTTTTGCGCAATAACTCGGTCAATTACAAATACCTGAAGTACAGATACCGGTGTTTAAGTAGCGCCGAGTGTGTGGTTGTCATTCCTGTGGCTGATTTTACAGCCCTTGTTCTGCTCTGGGCTTGGGTGGAGTCGGACCGAAGAGGCACACTTTATTCTCCGTGAGATCTTGGATATCAGAAAGCCGACATGTTTCCTGGTCTTAAAGGCGCGCAAACACACTTACAGTACGAGCACAGCGGACAGTTTCCAGCTGTTAGTGAGTCAGGAACCTCCATCTTCCCAGACACTGTTTTGATTAGAGAGGGATAAACTGATGCTCAGAGAGAACGGCTGCCAGAGCAGCAGAAAAAGCAGGTCAAAGCTGCAGGAAAAACTCAACACTGAGTATTGAACACGACAAAAAAAAACCCATCAACCTCTCCTTAAACTCTTTCAGCAGATCATCTTCAAGATTTAAGAAAAAAAGATAAGGCTAAGTTCAGAAAAAAAGTGACATTTAGATTATTTTGATGTTTCTTTCCCCCCAGAATATTATGATTCAAGAAACGTAATGTTTGCAGTGTCTAACAAGATCAGCGTTAAACCTCCGTCTTTCTTCTGTGTGTAGCCAAAAGTATGTGCACCCCTGACCATCACACTTACATGTCCTTGCATGCTGAACGTCTCATTTTATTCTCCTTATAATCAGCTCCACTCTTCTCTTCTGGAAGGTTTTCCACTAGATGTTGGATCGTGTCTGTGGGGATTAGTGATCATTCAGCTACAAGCGCATTAGTGAGATCAGACACTGATGTTGAGATGTTGAGGAGACTCCAGTTCCAGTTCATCCCAGTGGGGTTGAGTCAGAGTCAGGGCTCTGTGTAGGACACTCCAGATCTTCCACTTACTCCAACCTTCACCTCAACACCATGTCTTCATGGAGCTGCACTGTGGACCAAAAGTTAGATAAACACAACTACATAAGCTAACTAGCCCCACATTGTAAGTTAGATTGAGTCTTCAGGAGTCTAAAAGGAAGATGGCCATAGAGAAACCCCTTCACCTCTTCACAACCAGACACTACCAGTCATCCACTACCAAACCCTGACTTCTTCTCCAAACCACTACAGCAATATTTAGTCCAGTGAAGGCATTAAACAAAGTGACAAGAGTTGTTCTGCCGTCTGTAGACACCCAATTCCATGCAAGGACCTGAATCCACTCAATGGCTACTTTGAAGACACTGTGAGCATTTGGTCCTTTAGGATCAGAGAGAGATACTTAAATCAATCACGGATCAACAATATGACATTTGTTATTTATGATTATTATTATTATTATTATTATTATTATTATTATTATTATTATTATTCTGTGATCCAGGAGAGGATGGGGTCCATTTTCAGTCTGGTTCCTCGTAGGGTTTCTTCAGGGAGTTCTACCTCACCACTGGATTGTTTTTCAGGGATCTAAATATAAAGCTGCTTTGTGGCTTATCTTTTAAAATAAGCACTATACAACATACAAATCTGACAAAACTTGTTCCATCTTATTCCCCGCCAGTCCTAATCCGTGAGTGTCTTATTCCCCGCCAGTCCTAATCCGTGAGTGTCTTATTCCCCGCCAGTCCTAATCCGTGAGTGTCTTATTCCCCGCCAGTCCTAATCCGTGAGTGTCTTATTCCCGCCAGTCCTAATCCGTGAGTGTCTTATTCCCCGCCAGTCCTAATCCGTGAGTGTCTTATTCCCCGCCAGTCCTAATCCGTGAGTGTCTTATTCCCCGCCAGTCCTAATCCGTGAGTGTCTTATTCCGCCAGTCCTAATCCGTGAGTGTCTTATTCCCCGCCAGTCTAATCCATGACATTTTATTGCACGCCAATCCTAATCCATGATGTTTTATTCCACACCAGTCCAAATCCACAATCATCTTATTCCACACCAATCCTAATCTATGAAGTCTTATTGCCCACCAATCCTAATCCATGACATTTTATTCCACACCAATCCTAATCCATGATGTCTTATTCCCCACCAATCCTAATCCTTTCTTTCATTCATTCATTGTCTTCTGCTTATCCGGAGCCAGGTCGCGGGGGCAGCAGTCTAAGCAGGGATGCCCAGACTTCACTCTTCCCAGATACTTCCTCCAGCTCTTCCGGAGGGATCCTGAGGCATTCCCAGGTCAGCTGAGAGACATAGTCTCTCCAGCGTGTCCTGGGTCTTCCCCGGGGTCTCTTCCCGGTGGGGCATGCCCGGAACACCTCCCCAGGGAGACATCCCAGAGGCATCCAAAACAGATGCCCGAGCCACCTCAACTGTCCCCTTTTGATGTGGAGGAGCAGCGGCTCTACTCCAAGCTCCTCCCAGGTGACAGAGCTCCTTACCCTATCTCTAAGGGAAAGCCCCACCACCCTACGGAGGAAGATCATTTCGGCCGCTTGTATCTGGTATTTTATCCTTTCGGTCATGACCCAGAGCTCATGACCATAGGTGACAGTAGGAACGTAGATTGACTGGTAAATCGAGAGCTTTGCCTTCCAGCTCAGCTCCTTCTTCACCACAACAGACCGGTACATAGACCGCATTACTGCTGTTGCTGCACCAATCCGTCTATCAATCTCACGATCCATATTTCCCTCACTCATAAACAAGACCCCCGAGATACTTAAACTCCTCCACTTGAGGAAGAAACTCCCTTCCAACATGGAGGATGTAAGCCACCTTTTTCCGGTCGAGAACCATGGCCTCTCGCCAGATTTGGAGGTGCTGACCCTCATCCCAGCCACTTCACGCTCAGCTGCAAAACGCCCCAGTGCATGCTGTAAGTCCAGGCTTGAAGGAGCCAACAGGACAACATCATCTGCAAAAAGCAGCAATGAAATCCTGTGGTCCCCAAACCGCTGTGGACTCCCTCCAGCCCTTGGCTGCACCTAGAAATTCTGTCCATAAAAACAATGAACAGAACCGGTGACTGTCAACATGCACTGGGAACAGATCTGACTTACAGCTCGCTTGAGTCCCCCGAGCCAACCAGGCTTGATAGGACTCTTCTTCAGCTTGATGGCATCCCTTACTTCCAGTGTCCACCACTGTGTTCGGGGATTGCCGCCACAACTGGCACCAGAGACCTTACGGCCACAGCTCTGGATGGCTGCGTCAACAATGGAGGAGAACATGGTCCACTCAGACTCAATGTCCCCAACCTCCCTCGGGATCTGAGTTGAAGACCCCCCTAATAGAGGGATCAGAAAGATGTTCCCAACAGACCCTCACAATACGTTTGGGCCTGCCAAGTCTGTCCGGCATCCTCCTCCGTAAGTGGATCCAACTCACCACCAGGTGGTGATCGGTTGACAGCTCCGCCCCTCTCTTCACCCGAGTGTTCAAGACATGCGGCCGAAGGTCAGATGACATGACCGCAAGGTCGATCCTTGATCTCCGGCATAGGGTGTCCTGGTACCACGTGTACTGATGGGCACCCTTATGCTTGAACATGGTGTTTGTTATAGACAAACTGTGACTAGCACAGAAGTCCAGCAACAGGACACCACTCGTGTTCAGATCAGGGGGGCCGTTCATCCCAATCACACTACTCCAGGTATCACTGTCATTGCCCACATGGGTGTTGAAGTCCCCCAGCAAAACTATGGAGTCCAGCACCCCTCGCAGGGTCTCCAAGAAGGTTGGGTACTCCACACTGCCGTTCGGCCCATAAGCCGAAACAACAGTGAGACACCTATCCCTGGCCCGAAGGCGCAGGGAAACAACCCTCTCGTTTACCGGGGAAAACTCCAACACATGGCGGCTGAGCTGGAGGGCTATAAGCAAGCCCACCCCAGCCCGATGCCTCTCACCATGGGGCACTCCAGAGTAGAAGAGGGTCCAACCTCAATCCTAGGTTGGACCCTCTTCTACTCTGGAGTGCCCCATGGTGAGATCCATGATGAGATCCATCCAATCCTAATTCATGATGTCTTATTCCACACTATTATTCCATACTCATCCTAATCTTAATCCATTTATGCCATGAGAATCCTATTCCATGCCCATCTTATACCATAACCATCTTAATTCATGCCTGTCTTAATCCATGTCCATCAGAATCCACAGCTGTTTTGTTCCATGCCCATCTTCATTCACGCTCACTTACCTCAGCTCGCAATAAACAAGACTCAAAAAACCAATTAGGTGTGATATTAAAGTTTTTCATGGCCTCTAGATTGCACCTTAGGTGGCTTCCTTTGTTAGTGACAGTTCCTGAACACACTCAGAAGGAAGAGAAGATAAAAACAGATGTCTAATTAACTCAGATTCATTACAAACATCTGCATAGCAAGGATCAGCAGGAAAACACACACACGAGGCTCGAGGACTGCGCCGTCCAACAAACAAGAATGAGATCATATTCACAGCACAGCTGTGTCCATCCTGATAAAGCACATGCACATACCATGGAGCACTGCAGCAGCAAGCTGTGAGACATATTTGTTGTTGATCTTGCCTCAGACTGAGATCTCCTGCTCTACTCTTATCTCAAGGCTTATCTCAGGTCTGACGCTGAGAGGCCACTTGGGCTCTTGGATGTGACAAAATGATGAAGTTACGGTTGCCACCATCTTGTAAAGAATTTTATTCTTTATATTCTTATATGTTCAATCTTATAATCTTCTTATTTCTGATTGGGAATTTGCCAATAATTGCATTATTTTTATTTTATTCTATTTTATTTTATCTATTTATTCATTAAAGAACAAAACTGCAGAGTTTTTATTTATTTATAACTGAATAACCTTTAAGTTATCACTTACATTATAGTAGCTAAAACAGCACTTTCTCCTGAAGTTAAGCAAGTAGTCATTATTTGTCACATATACATTGCTGCACAGTGAAGTTCTTCCTTTGCATATCCCATCCTTGGAGGATTGGGGTTAGAGTGCAGGGTCAGCCATGTTGGAGCCAGTCAATGAGCTCCAACATGGCTAGGGGCCTTGCTCAAAGGCCCAAGGGTGACAGCATAGTGGTGCTGGGGCTTGAACCCTACTCTTCTGATGAACATCCCAGAGCCTTAACGTTTTGAGCTACCACCACTCCCAATTTAAATTAATTTAATTTGATCTAGATTTGACTCAGCTAGCATCATGCTTCACTGGTGTTCATCCTAAAATGCTAACGCTAGGTAAAGTTAGAGCGAGGAGACTTTAAACTCTGTTTAAACTCTAAATGTTAATCCCTTATGGAAATTAACCAGCCATCTGTAAACACACTATCATTTTGTCTACTATAGCTCTTCAAAGGAAAACAATTGGCAAGTTTCAGCTGAACAAATATATGTACAAATATCTCTTACTGCTGCTGAAAGAGTGAGTCTTATTGTCAAGATTTCAGCTACAAGCAATGGCATGTGAGATACGATCATGAAACAAACCTGCATTCTGCACTGAACAAAAAGAAATACAGCAAGGAAAAGACACTGAAGGCATCGGAGGATCAAATCTCTTTTCTTGACTCTTTTCATGTTATTCATATCTTTTATTGCACGCATGCACATCTGTCAGCGCTCACAGCCTTAAGGAATAACTGAGATGTCTAATCCCTCCACACAGAGAAGAAATTATCTCTAGCTTTCTTTAAGCAGACGCCAACAGGGAATCTCGATCATAAGCCTGGAGTGTGGATACACACCGCAGAGGACAAGCAGGCACATGAGAACATCTTAGAGCCGTAGATTATTTAAGGTCTCGGTTCGGTCAGCAGCTGCAGCACAAATAAAAAATAAAACCAAGCCTCTTCATTCTGAGAGCTACCAATTAGACAGGAAGCATCGTGAATAAACACTGGGTTGAGGAACAATTGAAAAATCGAACGGATGATTAACACCCAGTGGGCCTCATTTAGTAAACTGGATATAAACACAATTACCAACAATAACAAATAATATAATAATATGCTTAGTGGTGGTCCGTTTAGACAATAATGGAGGACAGCATGCGCCATATGGTGGGTGGACCAAATAAATAGGCCGATGAGTGTAATAACAAGATCTCGAACCAACACTGAGTGCAAACATCTGTTTGAATCCAGACAGTGTGCAAAAATTAGCAGTTTAAGAGCTGGCTAATGCAGGAATGTAGCAATAATTGGCTCCTGCTGATGTCTAAGCCTGAGAGCTGAGAGTGTTAATGCAGAAGCCAGCAGGGGTGAAGGTTCTGGAAGAAAAGTCTGTGGTCAGATCCAAATTCTAGAGAAGAGAGAGAGAGCTAGGAAATGTCGAGAAGAGATCTATATATATAAAAAAAGGACACAATGACATGAAACAAACACCAACAGTAAGCTAAATCAAGCTGTAAAAGATCTAAGAGGGGGATTTACTGTAGGGGGGAAAAGTGGGGAGTCAAAGGGAAATGTAGAAGCCTTTGGAACGTCCGTAATGTCCATAATGTCCTAATCTCTATCTCTCACCTCAGAACCTTTTAAAACTCTCGCCAAAAGCATGAGTGTGTTAAACGTGCACTTTGGCTGTTCTGGTTTCGTCTCGATCCAAAGCATTGCACGTCAATGTGAGCAGGTTCATAAACTGATAGAACACAACAGCGTGATTGAAATAATGCAGTCCTGAACAGAGGGTTCTCTGTACACGACGAGTATCTGGTGGACTGGGAGGGGTACGGCCCTGAAGAGCAATCATGGGTCCAAGCCGCCAGCATCCTAGATCCATCACTCACTGAGGAGTTCCACAGGCTACATCAAGACAAGCCATCACCCAGACCCTGGTGTAGACCACAACGTAGAACACCGAGAGCTGTTCGTAGAGAAGGGGGCTCTGTAACATCACGACATGCTACTTCCTCCTTAAACCGCCAGAGGGAGCCCTTGCCCGAGTTCTGAGCTACTTCTGGGTTAATGCTGTTTACCGGTTTTCAACAGACATTTAAACAGCATACATGCCAATTTAGTCGCGAAGTATTGTACTCCGAGTTCATTACCAAGTGTGTTATTTCTGCGATTGCCTTTCGACCAAGATTGTTCTCTTGACTTTGATTTCCGTCTCTTTTTTTTTTGGGATTTTGCGGATTTGTTTGCCTGTGCGTATAGCTTTACCAGTTTATTTTATAGCTCCTGTTCTTTGACGTTGTTCTTCGGATTATTTGCCTTCTTCTCTCATTATTAAATCTGCTTATGGATCCCGCACGAGTGATTGTTGACATCGGTGTGGAAATCCTGTATTAGAACTCAGCTCTTCCATTCCTCTCAGGTCAGGAGCGGCAGTGTTCCTTGGAAAAAGACTTACTGTGGAATATTTATTCATAATCAGCACATAAGGAAATTTCTAATTACAACGCAATGCTGCTCCGGTATCCAATCAAAACAGCTGCTCTCGCTTCCTTTAAGTTGCCAAGTTTTGGAAAACAGAGACTTTGCCAAAATAAAGGAAAACAATTACATCAGCAGAACCGCTGACCAAACACCCAACTGAAACCATGAAAGTAGAGCATTCATTTTTGATACAAATGTGGTCAAAATCTAAATCTGTCCCTGTATTATTAATACATTTAAAGAAATTAGATTTATTTGAGAATTAAAACTTATTGCTTTGGTGTAATGTGGTGTTATATCTACTGTTATATGTTACTCTAATTAAAGTGGGGAGTGTGTGTGTGTGTGTGAGTGAACTGTAGGATTATTATTTTCTGCGGTTGATTGTTTGGTATGAGCTTTGTGACAGGATAGATTTATAATCCATTAAAACCCCTCTCTCACACGGAGCATGACCGGGTCTGATTTTAGAGGCATGTATTGGTTCAGTGAACAGCTAATGTAAAAATACAGCTAGTTAGGTTTGCAGAATTGTGATCAACCAGCAGCATTTAAGGAGTGGCTTAAACAAACATGTATAAACCAACCCAATTCACTTTAATCCCCTTTGCGGATCAAGCCTTTGTTATGGTAAAAAAAAATTAAAAAAAGCTTGAGTGAACCTCAGAGCTCATGTCACAAGGAGATTAGTATTCCTAGTAGGGCCACCTTTGGTGAACAGATGTGAGGGGAAGGGTCAAAAAAGGGCTTGCAAGGCTATGTCGTAGTGGCAAGACTTTGGACTATTGATCAGAAGGTTGTGAGTTCAAGTTCCAGGACCACCAAGCAGCCAGTGCTGGGCCCTTGAGCAAGGCCCTTAACCTCAAATACTCAGTTGTATAAATGGGATAGCTGCTCTGGATAATGGCGTATGCTAAATCCTGCAGTTGAATTGAATCGTAAATGTGACCCTGACCATGGTACAAAGTCTTACCCCTGCAGCAGGCCAAGGGTACTGTCCAGAGGCATGGGTTATGCAACCCATGTAACCCAGTTGGGCTCCATTCTAAATGAGAAGCCATCTTGTGGGTTTACCATCTGACCTTTTGTAACATACTCAGGTTTTATCCTTATTGTACTTTTTTTCTTCTTCCGTCCTCATACACTGTCTGAAAAAAGGGACTATATAGGTATACTGTTATGCCCTCAAGCTATGAACAATGTAAAGGCTTTAAGGTCTAATTATGCACCTTAACAATGCTTCTTGACAGACATAACCTCTACATAAAGGTTCAAAAGATGTACTCCAGTGATAAGGATCGTTAAAGAATTCAAGGAATCTTCACATTTTAAACTTACCACTCTTAAAGGTTAACTCATAAAGGATATTTAATGGTTACTCTGCAGAACCCTTAAAGGTTCTATGCAAAACCATATCAGAAAAGGTTCCTAGCAGAAAGGGAACTCAATTACCTGAGTTATTGATACTTAAAGAACCATTGAAGAACAATTTTTCTTGCAAGACAGTGTAGCTAAATGCTAGATGAAGGGAAGGGAGCAGGTACAATACCAGTCCAGGGCAGTCTTACATGGACTAGACCTTGCAATAGAAGCGGGATTTGGAAATGTAGGACGGGAAAGTATGAAATGTTAGAGTGGAATGGAAAGGCAAGGGTTACATACAGATGATCTTGTGTCCACACACTGTACAGTCTCCAGTACCAAACCTCTCAATATAGATGTGATCTCCTTTGTTCTCCAGAGTTCCAGCATTGAGTTGAGGATACAGGTGATACTTGTCTTTTGAATGTTTCTAAGTGGACAAATGGGCCTTCATTAAGTTTCAAGTCTCAGGAAGAAGAACTAAAAAACACTAGCCTTCTTGGAGAAAGTGGAGCAGGTGCTTGAAAGGGCATTCTAACACCATAAGACTGCTCATGTTGGAAATGATGGAGATACCTGAAGTAGCATTATTGTGGAAACAGCCTCCCAGATCTGAATCTGACCCTTAGCCAGCTTTACTCAGTAAACCCAGGAGACCCTTCCATTGAACAAGGGGACATCTGAGCCTTCCTGACACAAATGAGCTCCAGCAAATAAAGCTGCCGAAGCAAAAGCTCAGACATGGAAGGAATATGTAGATGTCATGGAAAAAGACCTGTGGTGCCAACACCATGTGCAAGTGTGGACCTATACTGAGGATACTGTTAAGTGATTGAAGGAGTACTTGAATGAACATGCCAGCTCTTGAGAAGGCCATGCCAGAAATCTCTGGTATTTTGGATCTCTCTAGCAGGGGTCACTATAGTGGTTAGAAGCCTTAACAGAGGCAAGCACAATGGGATTTGGCAACAGAAGGTGCTAGAAAAGTTTGGGGTTGAAGATTGCAACCGGGGATGGTGGTCCCTGATTTCTGAAAGAGTTTGCTCCAATCATAATAGAATCACACTCCTCATTCTCCCAGGAAAAGTCTATCCCAGTGCTTTGGAGTCTCTGGTGTCACCATCTGACAGCTGAATTTGTAGGATTCAAGAGGAACAATGCAGATTCTCCCCATGGCATAAAAATGTATACAAGCTTTTTACTCTTGTAAGTGATCAGGAAGTACACCAATCCTGTCAAAATGTGTTTTGCAGATATGGAGACCCCTATGATCAACTTTCATGGGGTATCTGGGTCACTACTTCATGCAGTCTGAGCAGTGTTTGCATTCTCGCTTGCAGACAAGGATGTTGATGTTGAGGTAAGTCAACAACCCTGTTATATGCAGATGATGTCATTCACTTGGTACCATCTGAAGTGGACCTCTGACATCATTCCTGCTTATCTTTACTAGAGCTTTTAGGATGCGTTCTTGCCTGAATGGGTAACTATTAAAAGTATTTGATTACTGTCTTTCTCTCTCATTCGTCGCTCTCTGGTTTAGTCATCTCTCCCTCTATAATCTGAGTTAATCTGGAATCCATTCATCTGTTGTTTGAACTCCTTAAGCACAGACTGTCTATCACATCTGCTCCCCGCACCCTGCTAAAGCTCTGTTATTTATTCATAATCCTCTATTCCCTCTTATTCTCGCTCTCTTTCTATTTCAACTCTTTTTTTTTTTCCTTTTGTAACATACTCAGGTTTGATCTATATTATACTTTTTTTTCTTCTTCCGTCCTCATACGCTGTCTGAAAAAAAGGGACTGTATAGGAATATTGTTATGCCCTCAAGCTATGAACGATGTAAAGGCTCCAATTATGCACCTTAACAATGCTTCTCGACAGACATAACCTCTACATAAAGGTTCAAAAGATGTACCCTCTCCAGTGATATGGATCGCTAAAGAATTCAAGGAATCTTCACGTGTTCAATTTACCACTCTTAAAGGTTAACTCTTAAAGGATATTTAATGGTTACTCTGTGGAACCCCTTAAAGATTCTATACAAAAGCATATCAGAAATGGTTCCTTCAGAAATGGAACTCAATTGATCGATCCTATTTCCTGACCCAATTCCCACCCACCAGCCAGATCTCCACCAATCATACGACAACTATCAACTAACCAGTGCATCCATGAGCTCCAAATAAATAATAAATGAAATAAATGAAGTAAATAAAACAATAAATAAATAAATAAACTGTAAAATAAGAATTACATTATTACAATATACAAAAAAATCTGTATGAATCTGTATGAAAAGTATGTATTTATTTACTATAAAATGAACTATTATTAAAATTACTAAGAAATAAAAACAATTACTGTAAAAAAACATTAAAAATAAGATCTGTAATGTTGCATCCTGGCTTGTTATAAGAATGAAGGATTTCAGAACTGACACATTTACATTAATAAAATAATATGAAGAAGAAAACAACCCTTATATTAACAGATTGATTAATTATGAACTAAATAATGAGCATATGTTTATTTCTGCCGTGATCAATATGTAAATAAATACGAATATGTTAGCAAAGATGTGAAATCAGCTGAACTCGGGTCAGCCGGTGGAAAGAACTCACTACTGACCCTTACTTTGACACTTTAACCAAACAAAAATCAAGACACGAGCTCCATTATTGGCTAGTGCCGCTGTAATGTGCCCCTCCCACTCAGAAAACACAGTCAATTTTACTGTCTCATCTCCCAGCCACAGGATACGCCATCAAATTTCAAATTTGCGATCTCCAGACGATAAAATGAACGCTTTGCAATAAGAAAGTGTCAAGATGTGATGGGAAGGTTGCGAGTTTGAATCCCAGCCCCACCAAGCTGCCACTTCTGGGTTCCTGAGGAAGGCCCTTAACCCTCAGTTGTATAAAATGAGATAAATTGTAAGTCGCTCTGGATAAGGGCATCTAACAAATGCCAGAAACGTAAATGTAACAGGCGATGGGGTGGAGTTACCCCTCCAAAGTCAATTCTTGTCCCATACCAATATATCCTGTAGGTTTTATTCATCGCAGACAGCAACAACTTCCCATTAATCAATAGATACTGAGGTTGTACCTCCAATAATGCCACAAATATCTCCATCATTCCCATTTATAGATACATTTAATGTTGTCACAGCTAGAAACAGTTCATCCCTCACACGCCAGCCTGCCTTTTGTCAGAAAATCTGAATTTGTTACAAAGCTCTGAGACTGGAGACTCCTTCCCTAAACATATTTAAGTGTTCCCGCACAGGAAATTCCAAGTTTCTTTTGTAAAATTATAGAACATCTGTTTATTAGCAGTCTTAGAAAGTCTTAAATCCAGAATTGTGAGTGAGATCAGAACGAGGGCATTAACACACACCAGCTTCTGTCAGAGCTGCTGCTGTTGTAGAAAATAAATCAAGACCTTCAGACAGATCAGATTCACACCGAAACATCAACTCTGAAGAACCTACTCATCAAGAGCTCTGTTTAGACTGTAACTCCTACATCCTACCTGTCCACAACAGTTCAACTTTACTTACTCAGAAAGTGTGTGTGTGGGTTGGTGAGTAGCTGTATTTTGAGTCACGCTTTTAACAGAGCTTTAATCTGAGCTTTCTAAGTTATTTGTCATCAGTTAAACACCGCTCGGGGAACTGGCTGCTGACTCACCGCGGCTTCGATCCTTACGCTACACGATCCTGTCCGAGATGCATTATAGCATTGATGACATCGGCTGAGATAATCTTTCCGGTTCGGACATGAGAGTAAAGGCTGAATCGGAGCACACAGAAGGAGGAAAGTGAGGAATGAGAGAGGTTAGGTAAAGGGTTCGAGAGTTCAGGAGCTTGGGTCAAGGCTTACCTGTGGTCTGTTGCTGTCTCTCACCCATAGAGACCGCAGCATCAGGAGAGACACTCTGAGGATCGAGAGAGAGAGAGAGAGAGAGAGAGAGAGAGAGAGAGAGAGAGAGAGAGAGAGAGAGAGAGAGAGAGAGGGAGGATGGAATCACATTCTTTGCGTCATCTGGGGAAAGTCGCAGATTAATAAAGACAGCTTGATTCTCTGCCTCACACATTCTCTCTCTCTCTCTCTCTCTCTCTCTCTCTCTCTCTTTCTCTGTCTCTCACGCTCTCTCTCTCTCTCTCCATCTTTCTCTGTTTCTCACGCTCTCTCTCTCTCTCTCTCTCTCTCTCTCTCTTTCATCCCATCTCTGTCTCAATCAGATGCTTTATCTTTTGTCCTGTAATGCTTTTCATCACGGTTTAGTAACAAGTAATAATAAAAAGTAATGTTTAACTTATTAATTAATTAAATGTTAAAAATAAATTCAATAATTCATACTATATGTACTATATATATATATATATATATATATATATATATATATATATATATATATATATATATATATATATAAAACATAATTAATAAAGAATAAAAAATAATAACTTAAATAAATAAAACAACAAATAAAATAAATTCAATAAAAAAAATTATAAATAAATAAACAGTAAATTAACAATATTACAAAATACAAAGAAAATCTTAAAATATGGTTATAATGTGGATATGTATGTATTTTTATTTACTACAAAATGAAGCAGGAATTCCATGATCTTCTGGGAATCATGAAATTCTTTTCTCCAAAATGGAAATCATGTAATTCAGGACTACAATGCACAGGTGATTTCTCAGATTATTTTTTTCTGGAAGCTCCTGCAATCATGTGAACAAACACAGGCAGCTCACATCCTGTTCTGGTCTTTTGGACACGTTCCAAACTGGGAACTCGTTGGAGACGTGTAAACGTTTGACTGATAGGAAGCCGGTTTATGTGCTGATGTTAAAATCACCGAGTCGTCGTGGTCTGGATTCTGAATGGTCAGAAGCTGTTGTTTTTTTTTTTTTTTTTTCTGTTTTTGTTTAAAACAGCAGGTTAGACGGCGGCGCTCTCTCTAATGCGTTATCGTTTCTATAGCAACAGCTCTTTCGCAGGGAATAAGGCGTGGATGCTGCATATGAATTTTTTTTTTCAGCACTTTGTAACACTCAGACGTAAAGCTGTAACTTTTTTCAACATCTTCCGGATGGAGGAGTTTACATTTATAGCTGCTATAACGTAAGCGAGAACAGGAACTAACTCGTTTCATAGATGTTTAACTTTAAATGTAGCTGTAAATGGATAAAAAGTATGACGTCATATAGTATTTAAACAAGCTTTTGTAATTGTTGGTGAATTGCTTAGGGATATGATGTTACATCAGCTTTCACTAATTACTTATATTATACCCCGATCAGCCATAACATTCTGATTCTGATTCTAACTAAATTTTATTCTAGGTTTTGTTCACATTAAATTTTCTTTTAATTAACTCTTTAACACAGACAGGCCAAAAAAAATGGAATTTCCATATTCCTGCTTTTCTTGTGCCCATGTTGATGATTGAGTCTTTCACAGTGGAGGTTAATATGAAGCTCAAATGAAGGTAGACACTCAGGACTTTAAGAATTTGTAGTTTTCAGAAGGATTTCTGTGTTTTTAGACTATAAGGAGCGATATATTCATAGAAAAGTTCCAAAAAAAAAAATTTCCTCCACACAAATGCTTGTATCTTCAAAGTAAATGTTGATCTCAAACCCATTTCTGCTCTCTGAGATGCTTCATTGAGGTGCTTGTTCATCTAAAAAGCGGCTCAAATTTGATCGTCACCCAGTAAAATTCTGTGTAAGGTTCTCCAACAGAGGGAAAACACACACCTCAAACACACTGAGAGCCGACAGACTCGTTTTAGACCAGACTCCCAGGTTAAACATCTGAATGAAACGTTTCATTTCTCCAGCGTTCTGTGATAAAAGGGTTAAGGAAAGATGTTAACAGTGGAGAAAATATAGAGAAGAAACACATTGTTGTGAAGAAGACAGACAGGATGAAGTGCTGGAGATAAAGAGACAGAAAAGATTTAGTGAGCAAGGCAGAGCATCGAGTCCTTCTGTCTATTTTCCCTCCATCTGTTTTCTATCTCTCTGTCCTCCAGTTCAGGTGTTGAACACATGCTGAAAGAAGTCCATCACCCAGAAGCTGGCGGGAGTGAAACGAGCTGCATCATCGACACGTGTTCCTGTGGAGATGAAACACGGAGATGTGCGGAATCCTTCTGCAGGACCCTAGTCCTCACCACCTGCTCCGTCTTCTCGTCCTTCCTCTGTGATGATGGACAGTTGTTTAGTCTCTGAGCTGGATAGATGTGCTGCTGTTCCTAATCCACTGGAGGGCGGTGACTCGCTGTTACTTCCTGTAGAAAGTGTGAAGTGTATAAAGTGGCTCCTGATACGAGAGGAATAAGAGAAGCGGAAGTGTCGGGACAGGACATGAATGTGACTTTGATTAAAATTTCCTGCTTGTTGAACATAATTACAAACCACAAATATTATCACCAGGAGCAGATGTTACTCCAGCTGAATAAAATGCAGCACAAGCCGATCCACAGCCAGGGACACGTTATCATTTCTACAGTAACAGCAGGTTCACAGCAGACACTCTCTAAAAATGGTTGATGTTTAAAGGAGGTAATATACATCTATCAGGCATAACATTATGACCACCTGCCTAATATTGTGTTGGTCCTCATTTTGCAGCAAAACCAGCCCTGACCCGTCATGCACTGTGTATTCTGACACCTTTCTTTCCTTTCCTTATCAGAACCAGCATTAACCTCTTCAGCAATCTGAGCAACAGTAGCTCGTCTGTTGGATCGGACCACACGGGCCAGCCTTCGCTCCCCACGTGCATCAATAAGCCTTGGCCATCCATGACCCTGTCTCCGGTTCACCACTGTTCCTTCCTTGGACCACTTTTGATAGATACTGACCACTGCAGACCGGGAACACCCCACAAGAGCTGTAGTTTTAGAGATGTTCTGATCCAGTGGTCTATCCGCCATCACAATTTGTTCCTTGTCAAACTCGCTCAAATCCTTACACTTGTCCATTTTTCCTGCTTCTAACACATCAACTTTGAGGACAAAATGTTGACTTGCTGCCTAATATATCCCACCCACTAACAGGTGCCATGATGAGATGATCATCAGTCTTATTCACTTCACCTGTCACTGCTGTTATGGCTGATCGGTGTACATTACAGCACAGTAGAATTCTTTTCTTCACGTATCCCAGCTGAGGAAGTTGGGGTCAGAGTTCAGGGGCAGCTATGATACAGCACCCCTGGAGCAGGGAGGGTTAAGTGCCTTGCTCAATTGCCCAGCAGTGGCAGCTTGGTGGTGCTGTGGCTTAAATCCCGATCCTCCCGATCAACAACCCAGAGCCTTAACCACTTGAGCCACCTAAATTGAGCTATTTACCAGTTTCTCCAGGAAATGAGATTTTGCAATCAAAGAAATTGATACAAAATCCAGCGATATTCAGAGGAGTGAGTGATTGTTCAGAATGGCCTTGGTTCAAAATTTTCTGCAGATTGTGGGTGGAGACGCGTCGTGTGACATCACAACACACATTCAACCGAATCCCTCTTCGGTCCATGAGTCCAGCTCTCACAGAAAGTCATTACAGATGTCTCGGCACTGGTAGGAGTTGAAAAGAAGAATCCTGTGATTGTGAGCATTTTTGGCTGCAACAATCCCAAAAAAACCCTCAGTGATATCCTGAAAGGACTGAATTACTGGATTAAATGCATGACGGATATTGGCTCTGATCCACTCTGAATTTGAATGAATCTGTGTTTTCTGGATCGAACCTCGTCAGGCAGAAGGCCAGCGTTTGATCCCAGTGTCCATGTGGATGATGTAATGTGGGAATCATTTAGACTCCATCAGTTTTTTTAAAGACAGCGATGTGTCTCAAATCACATACTATGACCTTAAAGTATCTAGCAAAGAATCTACTACATTATAATGTAAAACAATTGCATTCATACAGAACATGGTGTGTACATATTCACCTCAATAATGCTAATACGCTAATACAGCTGCAGCAACGTGAGCTAGTCAATATATGTGTCTGTGAAAACTTGTTAGAGGTCACTGAGGCCGAATTCGGGCCAAACAAATACGATAAAAGAAATTAGAAAAGCTTTTGCCCGGAATTGTGTTTTCTGCTAATACACACGAACACCTCAGCTTTAAGAACAATATACACCGAGCAGGTATAACACTGTGAGCAGTGCCAGGTGAAGTGAATAAGACTGATGATCTCCTCATCATGGCACCTGTTAGTGGGTGGGATATATTAGGCAGCAAGTGAACATTTTGTCCTCAAAGTTGATGTGTTAGATGCAGGAAAAATGGACAAGCGTAAGGATTTGAGCGAGTTTGATGAAGGACCAAATTGCGGACAGCTGGATCAGAACATCTCCAAAACTGCAGCTCTTGTGGGGTGTTCCCGGTCTGCAGTGGTCAGTATCTATCAAAAGTGGTCCAAGGAAGGAACAGTGGTGACCGGAAACAGGGTCATGGACGGCCAAGGCTCACTGATGCACGTGGGGAGAGAAGGCTGACCCGTGTGGTCCGATCCAACAGACGAGCTACTGTTGCTCAAATTGCTGAAGAGGTTAATGCTGGTTCTGATAGAAAGCTGTCAGAATACACAGTGCAGGACGGGTCAGGGCTGTTCTGGCAGCAATAGGGGGACCGACACAATATTAGGCAGGTGGTCACAATGTTATGCCAGATCACTGTATATATTATATTTCAAGACATTTTTTGCCGTGTCAAACCCAAGCAGCTGTTAGAAACCAAGGTTCCTGACAGCAGACAGGAGAAACAGATCTCCCTCCACACTGGTCACAGCACTCCCACTACTCTCTCTCTGTATAAAACAAGTGCAGATGTTCTTAATAAAGTCAGATAATAAGCAGAGCAGTGCAGTGATTCAAAGCATTTGTGAAAGTCCACCATATTTAAATGTGATGTTTTGCCCCTTTCACTTAAAAGCTAGAATGTGCGAACATGGATTCCGGCTCTGCGTTACGGTTGCCATGGTAACTACGTGCGTTTTTATTGTCTTGGATTAGTTTTTTGTCCCTCCCCTCCAAGATTCAATTTCAATAGCTAGAAACTAGCGCCGAGTCTGAGACCGAGTAGCATGTTTGTCTTTTGCGATGATTTTTTTTACAAATATTTTTACATCAGAAAGTGCAGTATAGGATCCTATACAGTGTAAATAGTGAGAAGTTTTTTAACAGCAGTCCAGGTTTTGTTGATGTATCTATGCTGTATAGTGTCTGCTTTTCTTAAGTTTTCAACACCTTTCATTAAATCCATGTGTTTCAACTACGGTGTAGAATAAATCACTCGGAGAAAACGGATGATAAACGACGCCGGACTCGGTGCCAGATTACAACATAACTGTTTCACTCTGATCTGTCAATAAGGCAGTAAACCCGTGTGTACAAATGAGGGATTTTTTTATTAGCACATGATGAGCCTGAAGAACAAATGTATAAATGCTAAATGCTAACATGTGCCGCAGAATCCGGCATCATTTGCACTTTTTTTTTTGCCCGTTCCTTCCAATTTTATGATTCGTGTTTCATCTAGCAGTTATGACTCAATTATGTTACAAAAGCAGTTATGATTCAATTTATTGTGATGCCCTGTGTGTGTGTGTTGATTTATTGAGCGAGGCATGTGTGTTCATGCTGAACCAATCACAGGTCTACATGCAGGGTGATTCACGGCTAATTCCCAAATACAACATGGAATTTTTGCTCTGAAACTCGGAACTCAGAGTTCAGCAAGTGACGTCAAACCAACATGGCCGCTCACAGCATCAGCAGTCACCACAGCAGCACTCGTACCTTTAAAAGAGTTCTACTGTATATATAAATACATATACACAAGTATGAGCCAATACTTAGAAGCAATCAGCACAAAGATGTTTGTAGTTATAGCTGTTACCAGAGCCAGCAGGTTCAGGGCCAGATTTTTACTCCAACCATAAATCTACTGAATTCTACACTACACCACCAGGACCCTCATGTCTCACTAACACGTCACTGCCTGTAATCCACATGCAGTTCTGCTCCGCCTTCCACATTCTGCTACATCTGTTACACATAATCATAGAATTATAAATCTACATCATTCGAAATTCAGAGATTACCTGAGTCTATCTATCTATCTATCTATCTATCTATCTATCTATCTATCTATCTATCTCTACAGCTCTGAGGATGATCCTATTAGAACATATTTCAGTGACAGATGATAAATGCTGACCAATCGGATTTGAGAATTATTCAGCAGGTGTAAAATGTATGGCCGGCGATTTCAGTAGCCCTGACTGACCGGTTGGACGGCGGTAGAGTAGCTTGCTTTGCTTTCAGGCTTAACAAAGTCAACAAGCTGGTGACTCAACTTGCTTGTGAAGTTTTCTCTGCACTCCTTCCTATGTACACTCGACTCTTCTGGAATTTTGGCATTTTCTCATAACGAACCCAATGTTCAAGGATGCTAGCTGCAAATAAACGTTATTTATTTGACTTTAAGCAGAAATTGTTTTTCTTTTTCTTGCTCTTTTATCATTGGCGAGATCTCAAACTTGTGTTACACTCGCAAAAACAAAATTCCAGATGTTTATTGTAGACAGGACGTGTATTCTTGTCCATGCTCTTCTGCTCTTTTTTTCCTTGACGTGGCATTAGAGCGCTGTGCTTCTCCAGCCTCTGGTTTTCATTTTTTTTAATGCAAGCAGAAGAAAAATCTTCATATCTTTGTGAGTAGAGAACAGCTGGTGTTTAATCTGGTCCTGCTTTGATACTGAACAGTGCTACTGTCATTCTGTGAGAACAGGAAAGTGCACGTGGAGACCTTCTCGTTCTTTATATTTACCCCAGAGGTGCAGAGCGATTGCAGCTGCAGAAGCATGTATGGTGAACCTTAGGGTTCGTTAACCGGAAAGGCGAACCGTGAAGCAGACCGAAGCGGTTTTATTTTCGCAGTGCACAAATCAACAGACCGCAGAACCAAACCTCCATCTAACTCCCACTCTCTGACGGTGGTCTGCATGTGGTTCATTTGTGGGTCGTTGTGAGTCTGAGTTCGTTAGACATTTTCACATATGCACAGAAACGCTGAATCATCAATCTGACTTGAACTTGAAGAAAGAAAGAAAGAAAGAAAGAAAGAAAGAAATGTGAACAAACAAACATTTAGCAAGCAAACCTTTACTTGGAAGTCACAAAGTCTCCCGAGCAGTGAAAATATAGACAATATAGAGAACACAGAGATTATAAAAAACACAGAGAATACAGAGAACACAGAGAATAGACATAGAGCGGAGAGAGCAGTAAGAGCACAGAGAGCACAGAGAACACAGAGAGCACAAAGAACACAGAGAGCACAGAGAACACAGAGCACAAAGATTTCAGAGAGCACAGATAGCGCAAAGAAAGAAAACAGAGACCAGAGAGAACACAGAGAAAACAGAGAACACAGAGAGCACAAAAAGAGAACATGGAGAGCACAGAGAGCTCAGAGAACACGGAGAGCACACAGAGAGCACAGGTAGCTCAGAGAACACAGAGCACAGAGAGAACACAGAGCACAGAGAGAACACAGACAGCACAGAGAACACAGAGACACAGAGAACACAGAGCACAGAGAACACAGAGCACAGACAGCACAGAGAACACAGAGAGCACACAGAGAGCACAGAGAACACAGAGAACACAGAGAGCACAGAGAGCACACAGAGAGCACAGAGAACACAGAGAGAATAGAGAACATAGAGAGCACAGAGAACACAGAGCACAAAGAGAGAACATAGAGAGAGCACAGAGAGAAAAAAGAGAGCACAGAGAACACAGAGCACAGAGAGCACACAGAGAGCACAGAGAACACAGAGAGCACAGAGAGAACACAGCGAGCACACAGAGAGAACACAGAGAGCACACAGAAAGAACACAGAGAGCACACAGAGAGCACAGAGAACACAGAGAGCACAAAGAGAGAACATAGAGAGAGCACAGAGAGAACAAAGAGAGCACAGAGAACACAGAGCACAGAGAGCACAGAGAACACAGACAACACAGAGAGCAAAGAGAGAACACAGAGAGCACAGAGAGAACACAGCGAGCACACAGAGAGAACACAGAGAGCACACAGAGAGAACACAGAGAGCACAGAGAACACAGAGAGCATAGAGAGCACAGAGAACACAGAGCACACAGAGAGAACATAGAGAGAGCAAAGAGAGAGCGCAGAGAACACAGAGCACAGAGAGAACACAGAGAATATAGAGAGCACACAGAATATAGAGAGCACAAAGAACACAGAGAGCACAGAGAACATAGAGAGCACACAGAATATAGAGAGCACAAAGAATGCAGAGAGCACAGAGAGCACAGAGAGAGCACAGGTAGCTCAGAGAACACAGAGAGCACAGAAAACACAGAGCACAGAGAGAACACAGAGCACAGAGAGAACACAGAGAGCACAGAGAACACAGAGCACAAACAACACAAAGAGCACAGAGAGAACACAGAGAGCACAGAGAACACAGAGAGCACAGAGAACACAGTGAGCACACAGAGAAAACACAGACAGCACAGAGAACACAGAGAGCATAGAGAGCACAGAGCACACAGAGAGAACACAGAACACAGAGAGCACAAAGAGAACAGAGAGCACAGAGAGAACAAAGAGAGCACAGAGAACACAGAGCACAGGTAGCTCAGAGAACACAGAGAACACCGAGCACAGAGAGAACACCAAGCACAGAGAGAACACAAACAGCACAGAGAACACAGAGAGCATAGAGAACACAGAGAGCACAGACAACAAAGAGAGCACAGAGAGAACACAAAAAGAACAAAGAGAGCAACGAGAGAACACAGAGAGAACACAGAGAGCACAGAGAGCACAGAGAACACAGCAAGCACACAGAGAGAACACAGAGAGCACAGAGAACACAGAACACAGAGAGCATAGAGAGCACAGAGCACACAGAGAGCACAGACAACTCAAAGAGCACAGAGAGAACAAATAGCAAAGAGAGAACACAGAGAGAACACAGAGCACAGAGAACACAGAACACAGCGAGCACACAGAGAGAACACAGAGAGCACAGAGAACACAGAGAGCACAGAGAACACAGAGCACACAGAGAGAACACAGAGAGCACAAAGAGAGAACATAGAGAGAGCACAGAGAACACAGAGCACAGAGAGCACACAGAGAGCACAGAGAACACAGAGAGCACACAGAGAGCACAGAGAACACAGATCACACAGAGAGAACAGAGAGAACACAGAGAACATAGAGCACACAAGAGAACACAGAGAGAACACAGAGCACAGAGAAACACAGAGAGCACAGAGAACACAAAGAGCACAGACAACTCAAAGAGCACAGAGAGCAAAGAGAACACAGAACACAGCAAGCACACAGAGAGAACACAGAGAACACAGAGAGCATAGAGAGCACAGAGCACACAGAGAGAACACAGAGAGCACAAAGAGAGAACATAGAGAGAGCACAGAGAGCACACAGAGAGCACAGAGAACACAGAGAGCACAGAGAGAACACAGAGAGCACACAGAAAGAACACAGAGAGAACACAGAGCACAGAGAAACACAGAGAGCACACAAAAAGAACACAGAGAGAACACAGAGCACAGAGAAACACAGAGCACAGACAGAACAAAGAGAACACAGAGCACAGAAAGAGCACAGAGAGAACACAGAGAACACACAGAAAGAACACAGAGAGCACACAGAGAACAGAGAACACAGAGCACAGAGCACAGACAGAACACAGAGAACACAGAGCGCACAGAAAGAGCACAGAGAGTACACAGAAAGAACACAGAAAGAACACAGAGAGAACACAGAGAGAACACAAAGAGAACACAGAGAGCACACAAAGATAGAGAACACAGAGAGAACACAGAACACAGAGACCACAGAGAACATAGAGCACACAGAGAGAACACAAAGAGAACACAAAGAGAACACAGAGAGAACACAGAGAGTACATAAAGCACAGAGAACACAGAGAGAACACAGAACACAGAGACCACAGAGAACATAGAGCACACAGAGAGAACACAAAGAGAACACAAAGAGAACACAAAGAGAACACAAAGAGAACACAGAGAGTACACAAAGCACAGAGAACACAGAGAGAACAGAGAACATAGAGCACACAGAGAGAACACAGAGAGCACGGAGAGCACACAGAAAGAACACAGAGAGAACACAGAGCACAGAGAAACACAGAGCACAGAGCACAGACAGAACAAAGAGAACACAGAGCACAGAAAGAGCACAGAGAGAACATATAGAACACAGACAGCACTGAGAACACAGAGAGCACACAGAAAGAACACAGAGCACACAGAGCACAGAGAACATAGAGCACACAGAGAGCACAGAGCACAGACAGAACACAGAGAACACAGAGCGCACAGAAAGAGCACAGAGAGAACACAGAAAGAACACAGAGAGAACACAGAGAGCACACAAAGCACAGAGAACACAGAGAGAACACAGAACACAGAGAGCACACAGAGCACAGAGAACACAGACAGAACACAGAGAACACAGAGAGCACAGAGCACAGACAGAACAAAGAGAACACAGAGCACAGAAAGAGCACAGAGAGAACATATAGAACACAAACAGCACAGAGAACACAGAGAGCACACAGAAAGAACACAGAGCACACAGAGCACAGAGAACACAGAGAGAACACAGAGAGCACAGAGCACAGACAGAACACAGAGAACACAGAGCGCACAGAAAGAGCACAGAGAGAACACAGAAAGAACACAGAGAGAACACAGAGAGCACACAAAGCACAGAGAACACAGAGAGAACACAGAACACAGAGAGCACACAGAGCACAGAGAACACAGACAGAACACAGAGAACACAGAGAGCACAGAGCACAGACAGAACACAGAGAACACAGAGAGAACACAGCGCCAGCTCTAAATAAATGATTACAGAATCACATAAATAACCCATTATTTATTTGTTTCAGAAATCCAGAAAGAACGGCATTTCTGCTGCATTACATTTCTAGCCTTTAAAAACTCAAAACATGCTGCAATCCAAAACCCACCCCATGTTTGATTCACTTCCTGCTGGTTGAATCAGAATTGAATCACTTTCTAGACAGACTCTTACTCCAAGTTCCATGACTCACTACTACTACAAAAACAACAGAGATTTTTCACTTGGAGTAAACAGAAGAAATTCCAAGATTGTTTAGACCATCCAAAGGGCATTAAAACCTTATTTGGTGTAGTTCCTGCTCATGTCACCAAAACAGATGAAGATGTGGACTCAGAAGATCTCAGAAGGTGTGTTGTGGTATCTGTCACCAAGATGCTAGCGAGAAGTTTTGTATGTCCAGAAAGTTCTGAGGTGGAGCCTCTGTGAATCTGACTTTATACTCCCACAGACACTCTGATCGGATTGAGATCTGGGAAATTTTTCGAGGCTAACACCTTAAGCTCTTTCCCCATGCTCCTCAAGCTGCTCCTGAAGAATGCCTGCAGTGTGTCAGGGAGCATCATCCTGCTGGAAGAGGCTAAGCGGGAATACATTAGCATGAAGAGGTGAACTTGGTCTGCAGCAGTGTTTAGGCAGTGTTTGTGTCTCGCATGAACAGCAGGACTTGATCCTTGGTGTAATCTATTCCCCAGTTCTGATGCTCACATGTCCTTTGTAGGAGCTTTGGGTGGTGTCCAGGAGTCAGCATGGTCGTTCTGATGGCATTCATCTACAGCAGTAGATCTTCTGTGGGATCGGACCAGACATGCTACCCTTTGCTCCTCATGCTCATCAGAGCCCTGGATGTCCATGACTCTCAGAGATTCACCAGTTGTCCTTTTTGGAGCACTTTTGGACTTTTGCACATCTGGAACACCACACAAGACCTGCTGTTTTGGAGAAGCTCTTTGGAGAAGTCGTCTAGACACCACAATCACAATCCTCACCATTTTTCCTGTTGCGAGTTTGACTGACTTCTGCAGAACAATATCCCACTGCAAGCAAGCAAGCAAGCAAGCAAGCAAGCAAGCAAGAAAGAAAGAAAGAAAGAAAGAAAGAAAGAAAGAAAGAAAGAAAGAAAGAAAGAAAGAACGAAAGAAACAAAGAAAGAACAGGTGTGAGTGTAATCAGATGGTCAGTGTAAGTCACCTGTCAGTGGGTGTAATGTTCAGGCTGGTCAGTGAAGTTCAGAAAAACATGTTTCTTTTTCTTTTCCAAAACAAGCAGATGCTGGACAGAGGAACACTTGTGGACGCTGGACAGAGGAACACTTTTTGGACGCGGACAGAGGAACACTTGTGGACGCGGTACAGAGGAACACTTGTGGACGCTGGACAGAGGAACACTTGTGGACGCTGGACAGAGGAACACTTGTGGACGCGGACAGAGGAACATTTTGGACGCTGGACAGAGGAACACTTGTTGACGTGGTACAGAGGAACACTTGTGGACGTGGACAGAGGAACACTTGTGGGGACGGGCCTTTGGGGGCAGAGGAACACTTGTGGACGCTGGACAGAGGAACACTTGTGGACGCGGTACAGAGGAACACTTGTGGACGCTGGACAGAGGAACACTTGTGGATGGGGCCTTTGGGGGCAGAGGAACACTTGTGGGGACGGGCCTTTTGGTACAGAGGAACATTTTGGGGGGGGAAAAGGGGGTGGACAGAGGAACACTTGTGGACGCTGGACAGAGGAACACTTGTGGACTAGAGGACTTTAAAGGAGTGGAGTTCCTGTAGAATTCATACGTTGGCCATGGGGGGAACTGTAGAGTCAGGCTGTTGTTAGGTGACTGAGGCAGACCAGATTAGCCGCAGCTCCAGCAGATATACACTCAGCTTTACTGTAAAGCCATACAGCTAAGGTGGGGTTTATGAAGATCCCTTAATTAGGCTAAATCTCTCTCTATCTCTCCTTATCACTCTCTCTCCTCTCTCCTCTCCTCTCTCTCTCTCTCTCTCTCTCTCTCTCTCTCTCTCTCTCTCTCTCTCTCTCTCTCCTTCCCTCTTCCTGATAACACACACTCACATGAATGAGAGGCAATACTGCGATGATACACATGAACACAGAGTGCAGTGGCGCAGAATACACACGTGCACTCATCACTCACTCACGAGTGATCCCATGTCCCACACACGCAAAAGCAGGCAAACGTGTACACACACATTCCGTTGTCTCTCTTTTTCTCTCTCTCTCTCACTCACACACACACACACACACACACACACACACACACACACACACACACACACACACCCTGTCCCACAGGATGGCCAGATGGAAAGGGCTGAAGAACTATCTCTTTCTCTCTCTTACTCTTTCTTTCTCTCAATTTCTCTGTTTCTCTCTCTCTCTCTCTCTCTCTCTCTCTCACACACACACACACACACTTTCTCTCTCTCCCTCTCACGCGCGCCCCACACACACACACACACTCTTTCTCTCTCTCTCACACACACACACACACACACACACTTTCTCTCTCTCTCTCTCACACTCACTATTTCTCTCTCTCTCTCTTTCTCCATCTCCATCTCTCTCTCTCACTCTCTCACACACACACACTTTCTCTCTCTTTCTCTCACACGCGCGCGCACACACACACACACTCTCTCTCTCTCTCTCACACACTCACACTTTCTCTCTCTCCCTCTCACACGCACACAGACACACACACACTCTCTCTCTCTCACACACTCACACACACACACTTTCTCTCTCTCCCTCTCACACACACGCACACTCTCTCTCTCTCTCTCTCTCTCTCTCTCTCACACACACACACTCACTATTTCTCTCTCTCTCTTTCTCCATCTCCATCTCTCTCTCTCACTCTCTCACACACACACACACACCCCTTTCTCTCTCTCTCTCTCTCTTCCTTTTGTGTGACGGATGTGCTGTAACTCTATTCCTCGCTAATTGCCAGAGTGGTTTAAACACAAAGCCGGCCGCTGAAACTCCACACCGCCGGTCCGAAGCGTTTACAATGTGTTACACAGTAAATGTGTGTGTGTAGGAAGGATTTTATGTCCTTAGAATCAATCAGATCTGCATGTTTTAAAACACTGTCCAGATAATACATCAAGTACTTGCTATTTTGGGGAAATATCCACAAAGATCAGTGCTGGAGTGTTCTCTGGGAGTAAATACAGCGGCCAGTTAATTCATTCGCTCGGTTTGAAGTGCGGTCAGGGAAGAGATGAAGATCCTTATCAACACACAGGCTAAAAGTTCCCAGTGTTGAAACACCCATAGATTTACACTGGATTTGCATGAAATGTTCTCCATTTAATTATTAATTCTTTATTTTAATGAATGAGGTACTTTTTTTTAAATCCAGAGCAGTTTAGAGCACTGGAAAAAGCCTGTAAAGGATCTGTAAGGATTCATAAAATACAAGTCAAGAAGCTGTTTGTTTGTGTAAGTGTTCGAGTTGTTTAGATAGCCACAAAATATTTGTGTGTAACCAGTAAAAAATGAAACGAAAAGGACAGATTTAAACCCAGTTCAGAGTTAAGACCAGTAAAAGTTGTGAACTGGATCACTGATGCACGTGGGGAGTGAAGGCTGGCCCGTGTGATCCGATCCAACAGACGAGCTACTGTTGCTCAAATTACTGAAGTTAATGCTGGTTCTGATAGAAAGGTGTCAGGTGCAGGACGGGTCAGGGCTGTTTTGGCAGCAAAATGGGGACAAACACAATATTAGGCAGGTGGTCATAATGTTATGCCTGATCGGTGTATTAAAGAAACATATTATAGAACATCCACATAATCAGAGGCATTGTTTATATCAAGGACATGGAAAATGTTTTCATGGTGCTAGCTCTGAATCAGCAAACCTGAGGAAAGCACTAGGAATAAACAGAAACATTCATTTATTCATTTAGCAAAATAAAAAGTGAACTAAAGTAGGTGATGAATTTCAGGTAAATGCAGAGAAAGCAAGATGTCACCTGAGATCCTGTCTGAAGAGGAAGAGGAAGAGCTTCAGTTCTTCACTCTGAGGAGCGAGGACGATGTCACAGCGTGATCTTGTGCTAATATTATACACACATGCAAAAATATTACTAATATAGACTAAGAACATCTCTATATTTTGTTTCAGGTGGCTTAAATCCAATTTCATGCGAGAAAATCTGCGTAGCGAACATTAGCGGGCTAGGTAACGAAGATTACACCAGCTTGTGGCCGACTTTAGCTTCGGGGGAAAATCTGATTGGTTTTTTAGATTTTTAAACGGTGTTCACATAGTAACTGAGTTTGAGCTGGTTGAATCTGAGCTTAGCCTTAGCAACTAGGTCCAAGTTATTGAACTGCAGTTAAACCTGACAAAATGTATTCCATAGTAAAAGTCTGATGTATCACGTAAGTTGACAGAACAGTCCGGGATTAATAGAAACGTTCCACAAAGTAAGTTTGAGGTAGCGATCCGAATTCAAGGTCACAGGTACTTTAGAGGACATCGTTTGGACTCACAGGAAGGCAGCTGAACGACTCATCAAAGCTATGAGTGTTTCCTGAGGGGGCGGATCGACTCGGGGGAGTGTTTACCTGCTCTGGACAATGAGATCTGACTGGAAAATCTTGTGCGAGATGAGTCAACGTTTCAGAAAAGCTTTGGAGCATGGTCCATGTGACGTGCAAGAATCCTGACCATGTGCTCTGGCTGTTACCAATCACCCGACCGAAACCAAACAACGTATTCAAGTCTGCAGTGGGATATTTCTACAAGACAGGAAAAAACGGCTTTAAACGTGATCCGACTTGCAAACCGGCTCCAGACGTGTTAAAGGGACATATGATCGAACTGATCTAGCACAACTGCGATGGGAAAACCTCTCCTGCGAAACTCTCCGCCTGAAGCGAGTGGATTTTACATGTTTAGAATTCTAGCAAATTACTAAAGCCAGTCGGAGCGTAGGAGAAAATCCAATCCAAACATTTTATTACAAACAAACCATTTGTAGTGGAAAATGTCTTTCGTATATCGCTTGATTAAAAACTTTCATTCCGTTGTAGCAGAGCAGTAATGGAGCAAAGCCGCAGGTTCTCAGAGCGAAAAACAAAACACAAACACACGAGCTGAGCCGATTTCGGATCTTATCCGATTCCTGGGAAACATTGATTCGTAACGGTGGTCCGACTCTTCAGGGAGAGTCAGACAAACAAGCTCAACTAGTTGGTTTTGGATCATTTCTGCTGAGCAGACAAAATGGCTTGGTCTTGTAAAATCAGCCAACTCTAGCCAGCGATATGACGCGGTGACGGAATTCGAAATTGAGCTTGTCTCATAAACCTAACCGCATCGCAGATGTTATCTTTATTAAGCTAGATGTTTTGCATGAATGGATATGATTATGAAAAAACGTTGAGTGAGGAACGGGGAGGTGATCATGCTGAGGGAAAAGCGAGACAGGAATGCTGAATACATCGAGGTAATAAAATCCTGTGGTGTTAGATACGTGCTCTATTCGCTATTATAAACTCAGCACACAGACATCATAAAGATCCGCTGTGTGAAGTCGCACCCCGTCACCCTGAACTCCTTCACTGTCCTTTAGGGCTAAACCTGGTTCTAATAAGCCATCAGACAAATTGAAGAAAACCTGCTGTTCCCATAATAAAGGCCTTCCTCCAACCAGAACCTCCTCCTGAACCTCATAAATCCTTCACTGCCATCTCTCATTTACGGAGCTTTCCAAGCATTGCTGAAATAACACACGTCCACCGTACTATCTGTACATCTGTACACTCACTCAAGTGTACCGTGATGAGTGATGAGCATGTGGCTTGTCTCATGTATGGATATATAAGTGCTCTGAACTTGTGACCTCTGACCTTCCAATCCAATTTCAGGCTCTGGCAACCTCATCAACTAGCTTGGATGCATGGCTGGGTGTGAACGATGCGTTTCGAAACGCAGGAAGGTTCTCACTGTGTGGCTGGCTGGAGGCATGAGAGACCTATCCATCTGGGACTGTTGTACCTGCTGGCATCCCTTGACCTCTGACCTCTACCGTGCCTGCCTTGGTGGTTCTTTGCTGCTGTTGGGGCAGGTCCAGGAGAATTAGGTTAGGCTGTGGCGAGCCGAACGGCGTGACTGAAATTAGAAACACATGCGAGGTGCTGGGAAAGGGAACACACGGGGAGATTTAATGGTTCTGAAGGTGGCAGTGTGGTGGATAGGGAGGGTTTGTGGGGCGGTGTGGGGTGACATGGGGTGAGGGGGGGGGGGGTTGAGGATTGGCAAAGACAGAGAAAATTGGATTACAAAATAGAAAGGATTTAATGAGGGTTGGACCCTGTGTGGTAAAGAGGTCTGTAATTGACCTTAAGGTTAATCTCAGGCCGAAGTAAGCCCGAGACGTGTGTGCGCGCGTGTGTGTGTGTGTGTGTGTGTGTGTGTGTGTGAGCAGCATGTAAACGTTCGTTTCCCTGACAGCTCTATTTTCAATAATTGCCATAATAGCTACATTACAGATTGTGATTGCACAGGGTTGGGATTTCCACGTCTGGGGAAATAAACCTGACTTAGTTACATTCATAAAGTGTTATTACAGAAAGAAAAAAAAATGGAGGATGTAAAGCTTTACGTGGGTCAGATTTATTTCCTCACCGCTTGGGAGTTTCATTTTTGGTGGTGTATTGACATTTGAAACTGTGTCAATCACAGAAAAACCAGCTCTGGTTGTAAATATCCACTCTTTAGTCACTTTCAGGTGTGTGTGTGTGTGTGTGTGTGTGCAAGAGGAGTGTCTGAATAAGCATCTGAGGTTTAGGGTGTAAAAATGCTCCTTGTGTAAACGGGAATTGCAGGTTCAGAGACATGACAAAGCCTTTAGCTTTCTTGTGAATGGCTCAAGAGCAGGAACGTGGAACAGTTTGTGAGCAGTGGAGCAAATGAGTGAGAGTGTGTGTGTATGAGTCAGGGGATGAGTGTGTATTCATATCTGCTCAAGTGTGTGAAAACGAGCACGCGTTCTAAACGTTTGTCGCCCTGCGTGACTATATCGCTTAGCACCTTTCGGAAAAATTCTCTTCTCTCGCTCTTTTCGCCTCTCTGCCTTTATCTGAGCTGTAGACCCTGGGGCTGAAATATCTAAGTGCATACGAGGCAAGTTGTAACACAGCCGGAGACACAGAATGGTGGGAGGGAGACGGAGATTACGAGGGAACGACTACCAAATGCCATCAGGGAGGAATTACCGCAGGGAGGAAGGGAAAGCTCACGAGGAGGACCGCTTTCTTCCGTGGGTGTGTGTTCCTTGTGTTTGTGTGTGTGTCTGAGTTCATACCTGTTTGACTCACTCTTCCTTTCATTCTGCAAGGCTTTCTGTCATTCTCTGTCTCGTCCATCTCTCCCATGCCCAGACTCTTTCATGGACACTCTCAGAGGGCCAGGCTTGTAACTCAACACCTTGCTCTTTTGTCCCCTTTTCTCCTTCTTATCCTTTCATCTTTTTCAACTTTCTGGGGGAATGGGGTTCTTTGATGGGAGAGAAACTTCTCTAATAGTTTACAGGAAAAGAGACAAAATGATTCACAGGACAGAAAGTGTGTGAGAGAGTGAAAAGTGGAGAGGGCATGGAGTATAGATGAAACTATACGCTAAACACATTATACTGAACGCTGGGAAATTCACCGGGGTGCCTTAGCCTTCGTCAGAGGCTAAGGTTGTCATTAAAAATCACACGACTGTCTGCAGGTGTGATATATAAATATACGTTAGGATGTCCTTGTAAGCAGATAAGTGGTGGATCTCATCCTCCTCCTCTATTCAGGACGGCTTCTCCAGCTCGATCCTCCTTTCTTCCTCCTTTCCATGCAATGGTCCGACGTCTCCGTCCAACTATGTGAAATTTGACTTCGCCTGATCTAACGAAGGGCTCGGTTAATTAAGTGATCGTCAAATTTGACGCCGCGTCCCGAGAGCAGGTAAAGTCAACAAGCCGTGATGAGCAAAGGGGTCTGCAGTTCTTTACACTGAAAACCCACGGCTGTAATTAAATCCAGATTAGTCTTGTCCAAAGGAATTCTCTATCCTGTGTTGGGACACGCACTTTTTTAAAAAGGTGCTCATTATTGTCCCTTTATTCTGCATTTTGGGTGATGAGATCGTGATCAGACGTCAGTTGGCTTGAGGTTATTTGTGTTGGTTAACAGACAGCTGTAGGAGACGAGACGTTCCTCAGCAGGGAAAAAAGTAAGTACGCACTGTACGATAAAATCTCTCCATCATTCTCCTAAGGTGATTAGAGCTAATTCCCACGCTCCTGCTAGCTTGGTAGTGTATCTGGATGGTTTTGGGTTATCTGAACATCTGCAGAAAACAAAAATAATGCAACAACAATAAATTCCAGTTCTAAACAGAAGAGTGGGATTGGATCATTTGTTCTGAAGGACTGTAGATGATTCTGTTTCAGTTTACAGGAACATGATGTGTGTGTGTAATACTTTTCTTCCCCACATGCTTCCAAATCTCAAATGTTCAGTATCTTCACTTCTGTATATACATACGCAAATATTTCAGAACAGTGAATAGTCACTGGATTGAACAAACTTCACTGTATTAGCTGTAAGGAAGTAAGATACATGTAAATGGTGCTTGGGGGAAAAGGGCTGTGTTGGCTGTCTGCAATGTAAGGCCTCACTCTGTAGGCAGAAATAGGAAGTTCAATTAGTGATGAAAAATACCAGACTCTTTAGTGAAAGCAAACATGGTTTAAATGGAGACTAACATGGTTTACACTATTCATTTATTTCACAGGATTCCCTTGGGCCAGTTACACCAACATCTGGTCATCAACTCATGCCTCTGCCGTTGTGTTCAGTGCAAAACAAAATAACAAAGACGAAAACACGAGGACGATTCAGACAGAGCGGAAAAGCTAGCTATAGTTTGTGAACGGAATTCCTCCCTCTGAATTTGGGCGAGACATCTGCCACTCAGGATATACCGGAAATATAGAAATTGTGTATCTTTACTGTGTAACTTTATTTCTTGTACATGTGTGGAGTTCTGCCTTCACTTTAAACCATTTTTTTTCCCATTTTAAATCTTTTAAAGAAAATAACAAACATATATATTTATCTTTATAAGAAAATGGAGTTCATTCAGCGCTACTTTGAGGAAGGATGTTCACGTGGTGTGATTTTGGATACACTGATAGCGTATCATGGCGTAAAGATTAGTTTGCGATCTCTAAAAACACACCAGGAATGTTCGGAAGACCAAACTATTCCAGATTAAAGGATGTAAGGAGCGCTATAAGAGCAGAGCTGCGCTCATACACACACCAATCCACTTTCTACTGCTGCAGCCTGTGGGGCTTCCTGTACATCCTGAGTGACCGATCAGAGGAAAGAATTCCATTCGCAAACTATACCTACCTTTTCCGGCTTGTCTGAATTGTCCTTGTGTTTTTTGATTTGTTATTTTGGGTGTAAATGAGGCTGGTGCAAGGGATGTTACTTCCTTTCTGTAAATAGGTTTGAGGCACTAACTGTTTAGTTTAATTATGACCAGGCTTGAGAATGGTTTCTGTTTATTTAGGGCATACTGATCCATTTGCAAACTGGTTCATCTGTTCCCACACCATGGTACCTAGTCATGTTTAATGTACCTAATGAAATGGCTTCAGGACTGAGATTTGAAATAGGAATAAGATAGACCTACATTTACATTTCTGGCATTTGGTTGACGCTCTTATCCAGAGTGCTTTGAAGTCTCTATCAACATTTCAATAGGTCAGAGACGTAGAGTACCATCAGCCTAAAACTGTGGTTTTTTTTAATCTACATACAACTTACACCAATACATAAAACAAACAGGAAGAGGTGTTTCAGGAAGAGGTAGGTCTTCATCCGTCGTTTGAAGACGGTCAGTGACTCGGCTGTACGGACATCTAGGGGAAGTTCATTCCACCACCGCGGTGCCAGAACAGAGAAGAGTCTAGATGTATTCCTACCTTGTAAGCTGAAAGACGGTGGACCAGCCGAGATCAGAGGAAGTGAGGTGTAAATAAGAGCTTTGAGGTATGAGGGTGCTGGTCCATTCTTGGCTTTTTAGGCAACCGTCAGTGTTCCGAATCTGATGCAGCTACCCGAAGTCGGTGAAGGAGCAGCAGTGGGGTGGTGTGTTGAAAACAAGCCACTCAGCTGTGTTAAGTTGTTATACATTACTGGACAGTGAAATTGGGGTCAGAACACAGGGTCAGCCATGATGCAGCGCCCCTTGATGATGCAGCGACAGTGGCAGCTGGGCAGTACTGGGGCTTGAACAACGTTCTTCCGGTCCACGACCCAGAGCCTTAACCACCACCCCCATCAGACAAGAGGTAGACAGCTTCAAAGTAGAGAGCTTCAAATGTCCAGTCTCGAAATGACCAGAGACTGAACAAGCACCTGAGCAGCCTGTGTGGATAAAAACGGCCGAATCATTCTGATGTTGTACAGGAGAAAAACCGACATGAGACGTAGAACGGTTTGGTTCTACGTCTTATTCCTACTATGGCCAACAGCATTCATGATCTGTCCAAGTCAAACATCAGTTAGTACATCAGCTAGACAGCTTTTTAAATAAATGTGAACAAGCTCACCTTCACCAATGACTACTGACCTCATGGATGAGGATAAGTTCCTAGACAACAGAGCCACATTTGTTTCAGGGGTGAAGTCATACAAGCACTTGTTATCGCCGGAATGGAGTAGACATGTCTAACTATTTAAGTATCAATAGTATTCTCCAATAATATGGACTATTGAAGATAGATGCAGCTAGTTAGCTGACAATATTTAATTTATAGGAAAGGATTATAAGCACTGAAAGCACTTAAAATCTTACCAATCTTTCCATTATTACTATAAACCAAACCAGTCAAGCGCTTTAAAAGGCTAATATCACCCCAAAGGAGTTTAAATCGTTCAACACTTAGCGTTTTTAACCACTAGACCAGAATACCTATAGTAATGATTTATCGAAAGTAAAGTCTGTCTTACCTAATTTGCCTACCTCAGATCTCGCTGATCAGCCAAGACATGTCTGGTATGCCAAATTTCACATCTTTGTATCTTGACTGGAGCTATGAAGCAAACCACCAATTAGTATCATGCAGCTGCATGCCAAAAACATTACACACTCGCCTCTAACGGCATAGTTTGTCTAAGTAATATCATAAACAGCATCATAAAACCAAGTACGACTCTAGTAAAAAAGTTAAATATATTAATCAAAGCGGGTGAATCCATATTGGAAAATGATTACGGCTACAGCTGCTAGCTATGGAATGTACATGGGGGGGTTGGGACAGTTTAGTAATAAATGTTGGTCATACAGTAAAAGTCATTCTTAATACTACTTCTCAAAATGTTTTTATCTAGGTGATATGAACGTCATGGAATGGGAAGCTCTAAGTTTTCTTTTATTTTTAACAACAAATTGAAGATAATTCCTTCCCTGTCACTCCACAAATATTTGGAGTTCACATTCTAGCCAGCGGAAATCCCTAAATCACTGAAGATTGATGTTAATGTTAACATTAGCAGAGTGTGATTCATGAGGCTGAGGTAAAGCCCGGTGTAGGAAACCTCACTGACAAAGACTATCCCATGTCTTACAAAAGCAAGAGATTACCATTCAGGTTTAATGTTCAGGCACAAAATGGAGCGTGGATTTCAGGGACAGAATAGAGCAACAAAACAAAAGCACAACGTTTGGATCGCTTCAAATTAGGTACGGTGTAGTAAAGTGACAAATCCAAACGATTTGCTCGATTGATTCCTCATTGTGTGTGTGTGTGTGTGTGTGTGTGTGTGTGTGTGGTCCAAAGTTTCTACTCACTAATTCGCTTCTTAACACCATGTTTAGTTTTTTTTTAATCAAATCCTATCATATAAAACCCTTTCGTTAACCCTGAGACACTGTGAGGAAATTAAAGCTCATGAGGGAATAATTAAAAAAAAAAAAAAAAAAAAACACGTTACAAGCGCTAACTTGCTTTGTTAATCTACAACAAAGCTAGCACGTAATACGTAAATGAACCGTTCACAAGTTACTAATTAGATAAGAAATAATATACAGCTAGAACGATGATTAGAGTTTATTATTAGAATTATTCACCTAATTAATACGCCTATTAAACTTTTTCGAAGCTCTGAATGAGTTCATGTTTTCCAGATTATTTCTGGATGCAATCTTTAATGTTAAAAACACTCCAAAGTTAAAGATGTAGCATCTGTCTTAGCCAAGAGGTAAAGTCACTTTAAATTTAGGTTTCCTCCCCAGAAGCTAAAGGCTTAGGTGTTAATAAGCTAATCAGACAAACGGAAACTAGCTTGCTACGTTCTAAAGGAAGCCTTGTCCCGCTTCAAGATTTTTCTTTTTGTCTTCAACGACTTGAAATGTTGTCTGATTACACCCACAGGCAGCAGATGTTGTTTCTCCGTTTTCCCTCTCATGTATTTCTTGTCTTCTTCTTTTTCATCCCCCCTCCTCTTGAAACCAGCCCCCTTCTGGGTCTTGTCCTATTTGAAAGCTTCACAAGAATCCTTCACCTTTCCGCACGGACACCCCTGGAAGACTCTGGCGCGTCCTGAGAGAACTCTTTTCTTCCCCTTTTAATCGGAAATCGGTTGTTTTCACTCAGATTCCCGTCCGTCGTTCAGGTCTGAACGGATTCATCTGCGTTAAAATGCGCCAAGAAGTTAGCAAGCTATCGCTGTCTGGGGCGAGCCGTTAACGTTCCGTGCGAGGCGATCGGCGCAGGATGGCTCACGAGACGTTCGAAACGAGGAATTCTAAAAGTCTGGACTCGGATTATTAACGGAATCTAACGGAACCGGTGCGGACTCGCGTCGAAATGAGCCGAGGATGAACCCACGGCGTGGGCGGATGTTTTAACGAATCCATAAATAAAAAATAATATTAATTATTATTATAAACGGATTTCTTAGAAGTGGAAACTTGCTCGTGGGAATCAATGCGGTTTCAGTCGAAAGGACGTGCGGTCCGAAACTCACCTAAACGGTAAGATAACGAGGTGAAATGTGTGGCATTGTTTTGGATTTTTTTTTTTTTAGGACACAATTTCATTATCTCTAATTCCACTTTTAAATATTAGTTTTTACATATTTCTGTCTGTTCATGCATGTTAAAAAAGAAAGAAAGAAAGAAAGAAAGAAAGAAAGAAAAAGCTATAACTTTAGCTATTAACACCACGTTCTGAAATTGTTGTTGTTTTTGTTTGGTCTTTTCTATCCTTCATGTACACCAAGTCTGTCAGGCTTCCAAACATTGCAGGCTAATTATATAATTAGACTCTTAAGTAGCAGAACCCGTTTGAGTCAGTTCCTGTACGTCTCAGGAATTAAGACGTCCTTGAAAGCAATTTCTTGAAGTTTTTTCGATTTCGTCTACGTTAGCCAAATCCTTAATGCTAAATAAACACGCACACTTTGCTGAATTAGCACCTAGAGAGCCAAAATCATCTTGGTGTTGAAAGATCAAATGCAGCGTCGAATTCCATCTGTCCAACTTTTTTAGTCTGTTTATATTTTAAAAAAAAAAAAAAAAAAAAAAAAAAGAAAGAAACATTTCAACTTTGTAGGCGTTTCTGGTTAACTACGGGAATTTTCCCACATTAATATTAGCTAAGCTTTGCTGTAGTCCAAATTAGCGTCGCAGGCTAAAACAAGGTGAGTGTGTTAGCCAGATTTACGCCATAGTTTACCTATACCATCAAAAAACACAACAAAACAAAACAAAAAAAGGTTCAAGTTCAAGTGGAATATTTCTCAGATGCGTCCTAAATTATTTACTTTCTCCGGCTAGAACATGTTTAGCGTGAGACACATCATGTTTGACCAGGACTGAATGAGAACGGGTTTTTTCTTCACACATCATCCACGAAGTATGCCTTATTGTGTTTTGTTGATTTTTGTAATTGCTGGCCTTGATGGATTGTTTCTCAGCAGAATGAGTAAAGGCTTTTTGCACTTATTTTCCAGCTGCTAGTAGATTCCAGAGACAGCAGAAAGGAAGAGATAGATAGATAGATAGAAGAAGAAGAGAGAGAGAGAGAGAGAGAGAGAGAGGCATTGGGTCAGAGGCCTGAATGTGATGAAAATGTTGGAACCAATTGTCTAAATTTTCCAGCTTTTAGACGGATTTTATTATTTACAGTCTTCCTCAGCAGGGAGAAGCGTGTGTGTGTGTGTGTGTTTTTTTTACCACCCAACAGCATGCGTTTACACTGTATTTAGGAACCTGACCCCCCCCCCCCCCCCCCCCCCCACACACACACACACACACTTCTAGATATAAAACCACACAAAAAATGCTAAATCGAGGCAGTCTGAGATTTGACCTCACAACCTTCTGTTTGCTAGCACATCTAACTCCACACAGAAGATTTACAAATTTACATTTATATATATACTGTGTATACCTAAATATGTAGGGAGTTTGTTCAAGGGCTAAACAGAGGTTTCTCTGGGAATTGACCTCATAACCTTCTGGTCATTATTGCAAACTTTAATGCTGTTTTGACATACAAAATACCACAGACAATGTTTATAATATAAGGAGAATAAATACAGGCTTATGAGTTAAGAGAGTTTGTTCAAGGGTCAAGCAGAGGCTCAATGTGATTCGACTTCACAACCTTCTGGACGCTAGTTAAGAACCATGGACCATATTGACACATATACATCTAATGCCACACCAAAGGTTTACATGTTTAAGCAGGTCTGTATACAACCCTAGCTGATTAATCAAGGGCTAAACAGAGGTTTCTCTGGGATTTGACCTCATAACCTTCTGGTCATTATTGCGACGCTCAATGCCCATTTGACACTTATACCTCTAACAGCACACATGAGCTCTACAATATAATTGAAACAGATAAAATTGTAAAGGTTAAGATAATTGTTTAAGCGCTAACAGAGGCACACTGGGATTTGACCTCACAACCTTCATACGGTGAATGAGTAAGTGGAGTGTAGTGTCTTTCGGGCACTACAGATGTCTGGACATGCTGGGCTGTGAACTAGACTGACCCTTCCCGTTTCAGTGAATGAGGCAAGGTGCCTTCAACACTAAATCTTCATTCGAACCTTTTCCCACTGTCCGCGCCGAACACTCGCTCCGTTTATTTCCATAGTGACGGTACAGATGTAGACATCGGGCTTACAGACGGAGGGGTTTTGTGTTTAAGATTTATGGACAGAACAAAGGTGCATGTGTTATGGAAAGAACAGACGAGTGTGGCACTGGACGAATGTATCTCCAGGGCACAGCTGCCAGAGCTGACGATCGGCTACTGAAGAAGCACTTAATAATAAACAGAAAACACACACACACACACACACACACACACACAAACACAGAGGCAGGCAGCTGTTGGGTCTGTTGTAACCTGCACACATCTCACAGAAAGTAAAAGAAAATAACATTCTTAATGTTGTATCATATATCAGGTGTTAAAAAGGCTGTAGAAGAAGACGAGGGTGAGATCATGAGTACGAATGCCATTAATGGGAAGATTTCTCATTCACTACAGTGATAACATTATCCAGAGAAGATCTCTGTGCAGGACGTCTGGACTTTCTCTGGGGGGGGGAGAGAGAGAGAGAGAGAGAGAGAGAGAGAGGGAGAAAGTGAGTGAGATAGAGAGAGAAGGAGAGAGAGTGGCAGAGGGGGGGGGGGTGAGAGAGAGTGGGGGAGAGAGAGAGAGAGAGAGAGAGTAGGAGAGCGAGTGGGGGAGAGGGGGGAGGGGGGGAAGAGTGAGAGAGCGAGAGAAAGAAAGAGAGACAAAGAGCAAGAGCGAGATTGATACAAAAGAGAGAGAGTGAGAAAGAGAGAGAAGGAGCGAGAGTGGGAGAGAGAGAAGGAGAGAGAGAGAGGGAGAAAGTGAGTGAGATAGAGAGAGAAGGAGAGCGAGTGGCAGAGGGGGGGTGAGTGAGAGAGATAGAGAACGAGTGAGAGAGAGCGAGAGAAAGAAAGAGAGACAGAAAAAGCAAGAGCGAGATTGATACAGAGAGAGAGAGTGAGGGTGAGAGAGTGGGAGAGGGAGAGAGAGAGAAAAGAGAGGGGGAGGAGAGAGGGAGAAAGTGAGTGAGAGAGAGAGAGAGACCGACAGACAGAAAGAGCGAGAGCGAGTTGATACAAAAAAAAAAGAGGGGGGAAAAAAAGTGGGGGGAGAAGAAAAAGAGAAGGAGAAAAGGGGTTTTGGGAGAGAGAGGGGGGGAGAGTGGGGGGGGAGAGAAAAAGAAAGGGGGGAGAGGGGGAAAAGGGGGAGAAAGGGGAAAGGGGAAAACAGAAAGAGCAAAAGCGAGATTGATACAAAGGGGGAAAGGGGAAAGAGAGAGAAGGAGAGAGAGTGGGAGAGAGAGGGGGGGGGAGTGAGAGAGATACAGAACGAGTGAGAGAGAGCGAGAGAACGAAAGAGAGACAGAAAGAGCAAGAGCGAGATTGATACAGAGAGAGAGAGAGTGAGAAAGAGAGAGAAGGAGAGAGAGTGGGAGAAAGTGAGTGAGAGAGTGGGAGAGGGAGAGAGAGAGAAAGAGAGAGAAGGAGAGAGAGAGAGGGAGAAAGTGAGTGAGAGAGAGCGAGACCGACAGACAGAAAGAGCGAGAGCGAGATTGATACAGAGAGAGGGAGAAAGTGAGAGAGAGAGAAGGAGAGAGAGTGGGAGAGAGAGAAGGAGAGAGAGAGATTGATTGAGAGAGTGAGAGAAGGAGGGAGAGAGAGAGAGAGACAGAAAGAGCGAGGTTGATACAGAAAGAGAGTGAGAAAGGGAGAGAGAGTGGGAGAGAGAGAAGGAGAGAGAGTGGGAGAGAGAGAAGGAGAGAGAGATTGAGAGAGTGAGAGAAGGAGAGAGGGGGAGAGAGAGAGAGAGAGAGAGAGAGAGAGAGAGAGAGAGAGAAAGAGCGAGGTTGATACAGAGTGAGAAAGGGAGAGAGAGTGGGAGAGAGGGGGAGAGAGAGAGAAAGAGAGAGGGAGAAAGTGAGTGAGAGAGAGGGGGGAGAGTGAGAGAGAGCAAGAGAAAGAAAGAGAGACAGAGCAAGAGAGAGAGAGAAAGAGAGAGAAGGAGAGAGAGAGGGAGAAAGTGAGTGAGAGAGAGAGAGAGAGAGAGAGAAGGAGAGAGAGAGAGTGGGAGAGAGAGGGAGAAAGTGAGTGAGACAGAGAGAGAGAGAGAAAATAGAGACAGAAAGAGCGAGAGCGAGATTGATACAGAGAGAGAGGGAGAAAGAGAGAGATTGATTGAGAGAGAGTGAGAGAAGGAGGGAGAGAGAGAGAGAGAGAGAGAAGGAGAGAGAGGGGGAAAGTGAGTGAAAGAGTGAGAGAGAGAAAGAGAGATTGGGAGAGAGACACATTGAGACAGAGAGAGGGAGAAAGTGAGTGAGAGAGAAGGAGCGAGTGGGAGAGAGAGAGGGAGAGAGAAAGAGAGATTGATCGAGAGAGAGACAAATTGAGACAGAGAGAGAGAGATTGAGACAGAGAGAGAGAGACAGAAAGAGCGAGACAGACAGAAAGAGAGATTGAGAGACAGAGGAGAGATTGAGGGGGAGAGAAGGAGAGAGTGGGGGAGAGAGAGTGGGAGAAAGTGAGTGAGAGAGCGAGAGAAATAGAGAGACAGAAAGAGCGAGATTGGGAGAAAGAGAGAGAGAGAAGGAGAGAGAGGGAGAGTGAGTGGGGAGAGAGAAAAAAAGAAAGAGATAAAAAAGAGATTAACACAGAGAGAGATATTTAGAGACAGAGAGAGAGATTGAAAGACACAAAAAGAGAGAGAGAGAGAGAGAGAGATTGAGACACAGAGAGACATTGAGAGAGAGAAGGAGAGAGAGGGAGAGTGAGTGAGAGAGAGAGAGAGAGATTGATTGAGAGAGAGAAAGAGAGAGAGAGAGACAGAAAGAGCGAGACTGATAGAGAGAGAGAGACAGAGAGAGATTGAGGGAGAGAGAGAGAGAGAAGGGGAGAGAGAGAGAGAGAAGGAGAGAGAGTGGGGGAGAGAGAGAAGGAGAGAGAGAGTGAGAGAGCGAGAGAAATAGAGAGACAGAAAGAGCGAGATTGAGAGAAAGAGAGAGAGGAGGGAGAGTGAGTGAGAGAGAGAGAAAGAAAGAGATAGATTGATGGAGAGAGAGAGAGATTAACACAGAGAGATATTTAGAGACAGAGAGAGAGATTGAAAGACACAGAGAGAGAGAGATTGAGACACAGAGAGACATTGAGAGAGAGAGAGAGAGAGATTGAGAGACAGAGAGAGAAAGAGAGAAGGAGAGAGAGTGAGTGAGAGAGAGAGAGAGAGAGAGAGAGAGATTGATTGAGAGAGAGAAAGAGAGAGATTGAGACAGAGAGAGAGACAGAGAGAGATTGAGAGACAGAGAGAGAGAGATTGAGACAGAGAGGGACAGAGAGAGACAGAGAAGGAGAGAGGGAGAGTGAGTGAGAGAGAGAAAGAGAGAGAGATTGAGAGACAGAGAGAGATTGAGACAGAGGGAGAGAGATTGAGAGAGAGAGAGATTGAGACAGAGGGAGAGCGACAGAGAGAGAGGGAGAGATTGAGACAGAGAGGGAGAGACAGAGAGAGAGAGAGAGATTGAGAGACAGAGAGAGAGAGAGAGAGAGAGAGAGACCCAGCCCTACAGGATGAGGTCTTTACTCGGTGGTTCTGGTGTTTGATGAGAATGATCAGAAACACGTGTGCTGAGTTAGAAGAACATTCCTGCACTGATGAGCTTCTGCAGCTGATGTCCGAGTCTTTGCTCTTTAATGTGTGTATGACTCGGACACAGAGCTGGACTTTTTCTGTGGTGTGTGTGGATGAGTGAGACACAGAGCTGCTGGACTTTTTCTGTGGTGTGTGTGGATGACTCGGACACAGAGCTGGACTTTTTCTGTGGTGTGTGTGGATGAGTGAGACACAGAGCTGCTGGACTTTTTCTGTGGTGTGTGTGGATGAGTGAGACACAGAGCTGGACTTTTTCTGTGGTGTGTGTGGATGAGTGAGACACAGAGCTGGACTTTTTCTGTGGTGTGTGTGGATGACTCGGACACAGAGCTGATGGACTTTTTCTGTGGTGTGTGTGTATGAGTGAGACACAGAGCTGGACTTTTTCTGTGGTGTGTGTGGATGAGTGGGACACAGAGCTGGACTTTTTCTGTGGTGTGTGTGGATGAGTGAGACACAGAGCTGGACTTTTTCTGTGGTGTGTGTGGATGAGTGAGACACAGAGCTGGACTTTTTCTGTGGTGTGTGTGGATGAGTGAGACACAGAGCTGGACTTTTTCTGTGGTGTGTGTGGATGAGTGAGACACAGAGCTGATGGACTTTTTCTGTGGTGTGTGTGGATGACTCGGACACAGAGCTGATGGACTTTTTCTGTGGTGTGTGTGTATGAGTGAGACACAGAGCTGGACTTTTTCTGTGGTGTGTGTGGATGAGTGGGACACAGAGCTTTGGGCTTTTTCTGTGGTGTGTGTGGATGAGTGAGACACAGAGCTGGACTTTTTCTGTGGTGTGTGTGGATGAGTGGGACACAGAGCTGGACTTTTTCTGTGGTGTGTGTGGATGAGTGAGACACAGAGCTGCTGGACTTTTTCTGTGGTGTGTGTGGATGAGTGAGACACAGAGCTGCTGGACTTTTTCTGTGGTGTGTGTGGATGAGTGAGACACAGAGCTGCTGGACTTTTTCTGTGGTGTGTGTGGATGAGTGAGACACAGAGCTGCTGGACTTTTTCTGTGGTGTGTGTGGATGACTCGGACACAGAGCTGCTGGACTTTTTCTGTGGTGTGTGTGGATGAGTGAGACACAGAGCTGCTGGACTTTTTCTGTGGTGTGTGTGGATGAGTGGACACAGAGCTGGACTTTTTCTGTGGTGTGTGTGGGATGAGTGAGACACAGAGTGCTGGACTTTTTCTGTGGTGTGTGTGGATGACTGGACACAGAGCTGGACTTTTTCTGTGGTGTGTGTGGATGAGTGAGACACAGAGCTGGACTTTTTCTGTGGTGTGTGTGGATGAGTGGACACAGAGGGTGGACTTTTTCTGTGGTGTGTGTGGGATGACTCGGACACAGAGCTGGACTTTTTCTGTGGTGTGTGTGGATGAGTGGGACACAGAGCTGGACTTTTTCTGTGGTGTGTGTGGATGAGTGAGACACAGAGCTGGACTTTTTCTGTGGTGTGTGTGGGATGAGTAGACACAGAGCTGCTGGACTTTTTCTGTGGTGTGTGTGTGGATGAGTGGACACAGAGCTGGACTTTTTCTGTGGTGTGTGTGGATGAGTGAGACACAGAGCTGGACTTTTTCTGTGGTGTGTGTGGGATGAGTGAGACACAGAGGGTGGACTTTTTCTGTGGTGTGTGTGTGGATGAGTGGGACACAGAGCTGGACTTTTTCTGTGGTGTGTGTGGATGAGTGAGACACAGAGCTGGACTTTTTCTGTGGTGTGTGTGGGTGATCAGACACAGAGTGCTGGACTTTTTCTGTGGTGTGTGTGGATGACTCGGACACAGAGCTGGACTTTTTCTGTGGTGTGTGTGGTGAGTGGACACAGAGCTGGACTTTTTCTGTGGTGTGTGTGGATGAGTGGACACAGAGCTTTGGGCTTTTTCTGTGGTTTTGTGTGTGGATGAGTGGGACACAGAGCTGGACTTTTTCTGTGGTGTGTGTGTGTGACTCGGACACAGAGCTGTGGACTTTTTCTGTGGTGTGTGTGGATGACTTGGACACAGAGCTGATGGACTTTTTCTGTGGTTTGTGTGTATGACTCGGACACAGAGTGGTTTTTGTGTGTGTGTGTGAGTGGGAAGAGCTGGACTTTTTCTGTGGTGTGTGTGGATGAGTGGGACACAGAGCTGCTGGACTTTTTCTGTGGTGTGTGTGGATGACTCGGACACAGAGCTGCTGGACTTTTTCTGTGGTGTGTGTGGATGAGTGAGACACAGAGCTGCTGGACTTTTTCTGTGGTGTGTGTGGATGAGTGAGACACAGAGCTGCTGGACTTTTTCTGTGGTGTGTGTGGATGAGTGAGACACAGAGCTGCTGGACTTTTTCTGTGGTGTGTGTGGATGACTCGGACACAGAGCTGCTGGACTTTTTCTGTGGTGTGTGTGGATGAGTGAGACACAGAGCTGCTGGACTTTTTCTGTGGTGTGTGTGGATGAGTGGGACACAGAGCTGGACTTTTTCTGTGGTGTGTGTGGATGAGTGAGACACAGCTGGACTTTTTTGTGGTGTGTGTGTGGATGAGTGAGACACAGAGCTGGACTTTTTCTGTGGTGTGTGTGGATGAGTGAGACACAGAGCTGGACTTTTTCTGTGGTGTGTGTGTGGATGAGTGGGACACAGAGCTGGACCCTTTTTTTGTGGTGTGTGTATTTACTCGGACACAGAGGGTGGACTTTTTCTGTGGTGTGTGTGGATGACTCGGGGCACAGAGGGTGGACCTTTTTTTGTGGTTTGTGTGGATGACTGGACACAGAGCTGGACTTTTTCTGTGGTGTGTTTTGGATGACTCGGGGCACAGCTGCTGGACTTTTTCTGTGGTGTGTGTGGATGAGTGAGACACAGAGGGTGGACTTTTTCTGTGGTGTGTTTGGATGACTGGACACAAACTGCTGGACTTTTTCTGTGGTGTGTGTGGATGACTGGACACAGAGCTGCTGGACTTTTTCTGTGGTGTGTGTGGATGAGTGAGACACAGAGCTGCTGGACTTTTTCTGTGGTGTGTGTGGATGACTCGGACACAGAGCTGCTGGACTTTTTCTGTGGTGTGTGTGGATGAGTGAGACACAGAGCTGCTGGACTTTTTCTGTGGTGTGTGTGGATGACTCGGACACAGAGCTGCTGGACTTTTTCTGTGGTGTGTGTGGATGAGTGAGACACAGAGCTGCTGGACTTTTTCTGTGGTGTGTGTGGATGACTCGGACACAGAGCTGGACTTTTTCTGTGGTTGTGTGGATGAGTGAGACACAGAGCTGCTGGACTTTTTCTGTGGTGTGTGTGTGGATGAGTGGGACACAGAGCTGGACTTTTTCTGTGGTGTGTGTGTGTGTGGATGAGTGGGACACAGAGCTGGACTTTTACTGTGGTGTGTGTGGATGAGTGGGACACAGACCTGGACTTTTACTGTGGTGTGTGTGGATGAGTGGGACACAGACCTGGACTTTTTCTGTGGTGTGTGTGGATGAGTGGGACACAGACCTGGACTTTTTCTGTGGTGTGTGTGTGTGTGTGTGGATGAGTGGGACGCTGCTAATCCACACTCAAGGCTTTGTTCCATCGGGAAACTTCAGGAACATGAAACAATTCTCAGCTTCTTCAGCAGAGTTTCAGCCCCAGTAATCATTTACATGATGAAGAGAGAGTGCACACGCTGGGCGTCGGCCATCGAGCCGGACATGAAGGAATTTATCCAGAAATTCATCGCAGGAGTCCACTTTATAGCAAAGCAGTCCAAAGTTTGTCCAGTACAAAGCAAAAATACAGAGTCAATCAGGAGATCCTGGAGCAATGTGTTCATCATCATCATCATCATCATCATCATCACCTACAGGAGATTCTGAAGCAATGTGTTCATCATCATCATCACCATCATCATCATCACCTACAGGAGATTCTGAAGCAATGTGTTCATCATCATCATCACCATCATCATCATCGCCTACAGGAGATTCTGAAGCAATGTGTTCATCATCACCATCATCATCATCACCTACAGGAGATTCAGAAGCAATGTGTTCATCATCATCATCATCATCATCACCTACAGGAGATCCTGGAGCAATGTGTTCATCATCATCATCATCATCATCACCATCATCATCATCACCTACAGGAGATTCAGAAGCAATGTGTTCATCATCATCATCATCATCATCACCTACAGGAGATCCTGGAGCAATGTGTTCATCATCATCATCATCATCATCACCAACATCATCATCACCTACAGGAGATTCTGAAGCAATGTGATCATCATCATCATCATCACCTACAGGAGATTCTGAAGCAATGTGTTCATCATCATCATCATCATCATCATCATCATCACCATCATCATCACCTACAGGAGATTCAGAAGCAATGTGTTCATCATCATCATCACCATCATCATCATCGCCTACAGGAGATTCTGAAGCAATGTGTTCATCATCACCATCATCATCATCATCATCACCTACAGGAGATCCTGGAGCAATGTGTTCATCATCATCATCATCACCATCATCATCATCACCTACAGGAGATTCAGAAGCAATGTGTTCATCATCATCATCATCATCATCATCATCACCTACAGGAGATTCTGAAGCAATGTTTTCATCATCATCATCATCACCTACAGGAGATTCTGAAGCAATGTGTTCATCATCATCATCATCATCACCTACAGGAGATTCTGAAGCAATGTGATCATCATCATCATCATCATCATCATCACCTACAGGAGATTCTGAAGCAATGTGTTCATCATCATCATCATCATCACCATCATCATCACCTACAGGAGATTCTGAAGCAATGTGTTCATCATCATCACCTACAGGAGATTCAGAAGCAATGTGTTCATCATCATCATCATCATCACCATCATCATCATCATCACCTACAGGAGATTCAGAAGCAATGTGTTCATCATCATCATCAACAGGGGATCCTGAAGCAATGTGTTCATCATCATCATCACCATCATCATCACCTACAGGAGATCCTAGAGCAATGTGTTCATCATCATCATCATCATCATCATCATCATCACCTACAGGAGATTCTGAAGCAGTGTGTTCTTCATCATCATCACCACCTACAGGAGATTCTGAAGCACTGTGATCATCATCATCATCATCATCACCTACAGGAGATTCTGAAGCAGTGTGTTCATCATCATCAGAACATTAATTTAGGGAATATCTTTTGGAAGAACGTTTATGATGATCATCCATCCAGAAGACTTGAGTCAAGGTGCACTGAAGCTGCTGGCTCAGAGAAGCTCAGAACTTTACTGATACTCTGGATCATTGTGTTCTGTAGTTTTTTATTATTATTATTATTATTATTATTATTATTATTATTATTATTATTATTACATTTCTCCTCTTTTATCCAGTTGTAGCTTGTGCTCAACGTCCACATTTTCCCTAATACACATGAAGATTGTTGTCAGAATCGTAAGCACTTAAACCAAAGTGCGATGTGTGTAACCATCACTCAGATCTTCCTTCACGGCTTTACCTTCAGGCCTAAATATCTTCGTGGAAGAGTTGAGGCGAGCCGCACGTCTCCCAGGTGGCAGTGAGGTGTGGAAGTGGAAAATGAGGCTTCACTACGGCTGACACGCCTGATTTATGTGTGTCGTCAGGCACTCAGGGGAAAAGTGTATAGTTATTTTCAAAAGGGAACTTGATGGAGGTGTGTGTGTGTGTGTGTGTGTGTGTGTGTGTGTGTGCTTCATGATGACACGTGCAGGTGACAGATTGAGAGAAGGTCAGTGACAAACAGTAGCACTTTATCTCCATTACGCTCCATTTGCTGTGATAATACACTCCACTTGGTCTGCTAGCTAGCTAGGCACGACCAAACATCTTAGCTCTCTTTCACACACACACACACACACACATACACACATACACACGGAGTCCATTACACTTAAACCCTGCACACCCGCATACACACAAACAAGCTCTCTTTTGTGTCCTATCTCAGCTAGCCTTTTAACACAAACCTGAAACCGACAGTCGGAATCTCCTTATCTCACACACACACACACACACACACACACACACACACACACACACACACACACACAAGCCAGCTAATACTATCCCCATAACAACTACGAGCTTACAGGCAAGTGCAGCAGATCCTCAAGGTCCTCCAGATGAGATTAAACAAGTGCCGCGCTCCGGCCTCCACGCTCTACCATAACTGTTTATAAAACCAGGGGAATTTCGTGCAAGAGAATCATTTCAGCGCGATCATCCTCTTGTTTGATCAGCGCGAGCATGACATTTCCAAAAGTAAACACGAGTCTATTAATTGTCGACGTGACAAACCCACAGAGCTCACAGCTCTAAGCCTTGAGGATCGATGACGTGACAGAAACACTCACCACTCAGTAAAAAACTTTCCAGCGGATTCCAGAGGATGTTTTCGAAAAAGCTGCTTCGGATTGAAAATAAAATAAAAATAAAAGTCTGTCCATCGTAAAACTTAAAAGCAAAGTAGATTTGAGGCTTTAAAACAAACTGCTGTACATCGTGTGTAGATGCAGCGCTCATTCCATGGTAGCTCGGTTGCCGTGAGGTTAACAGCTTCGAGCTCGGAGCTGCGAAACATATTAGAGTAGAAGATTAATGACACATGCGCCATGTGCTGATGTTTTAGTGTTTTCTTTCTTCATTCTCCACGTTTGAATGAAAGATTAGGAGACCGCTTTAGAGTTGTGGGTCAGCGAGGGTCAGGTTAGGTTCGAGATGTAGACATGGCTGTTAGTGTTCTGTTTAAGTGTTATGACCTACAAATATGGATGCGTCCACGTTTCATGCTGGGATCCAAGACCTCGCTTCCAAGAAAGCGCTTTCTCTCAGAATCGACTCCAACATGGCTTTTCTTTTTTTACGATAACTTAAAAAGATAACGTAAAGATCATTTTCTATTATTTTACTTAACCTCAGCTCTGAGCTCTCCATGCTCGGGTGATTGCTTTGTTCTCCCGCAACGTAGTTCCGACCAAATGTTCATACTGAACGGATATTAACAGAAATGTCACTGGAACGAAAAGGGGAAATAATCCCAGCTTGTGGTGTTTAATATATCTGCAGTTGTGATTTCACCGAGCCATCTGATAAAATATAAGGACCGTATGCCGGAAATTCTGGAGACTCGGGTTCAAGAGCTACGTCCATGTTTAAGTGCTGAAAGGATTTTTCTGGCCTCTTCATTCAAATCACTTCCCACCAGACTTTTAACTGAGTAGAAGCGTCCCAAGGGTGTTTTTATTCGCTTTTAGAGCACCACAGGCTTTAAAAACAAGCTAACCAGAAATCTGGGTTAAGAAACTCTGTCTTTGCTGTTAAACACTTTATGATCTAACATAAAGAATAAAGAAGACTAAAGAGAGCCAGACGATGATGTAGAGTATGAACGACCCCCGTCCATTAGCACGTCCATCACTGCAACTGATCTTAACTGAACATTATGGTTTCCTCATTGTCCCTGAGTATGACGCTTCTTAAAATCTCCTCCCATATCCTGCTTGTGGATGATGCTATTAATTACGTCATTACGTATTTAATATCGGCATTCAGCGCCTTCCATCGAGCAGAGAAAGGTCAACTTAAGTTCACGGTCAGAATCACACAGAACTCGGACACGCCTCTGGTTCTACAGCCTCGGTGCCCAACTTTCAGAAGGTCTGAATACCGATGTTCTCCTGATGTAGTAACTCAAATCTGGATAAACAGTCATCAGAGGCTGGCTTCTGAATCTGGACGTCTTCATGGAGGTATTTTTAGTATTTAATGATATAAGAGCAGAGAATTGAAGCAGACATGTCGCTAGGTTTAAAAGTGCTGTTTAGGATTATTAGGGTCCGTGTCTTCGAATCCTCGTCTCAGATATTTCTATCTATCCCAACAACCGCAGAGGGAACCTCTTAAGAAGAAATCAAAAGAAAAACATTGACATCACCATCCCCTTTAAGACAACAATGCATCTCGCCCATCCCTTTACAGACCTCACCTCTGTGGTAATGATAGATTTATGACTGGGAGGACAGCACTAACTTTCCGTCTGAGTGGGAGGACGGCGAAAAGAAAGAAAGCTCGGGTGGAAATTAGGGCCTGAAAATCATTAAAAGGTCTTTCACGTCAAGGCAGGTATTCGCACCATACCATTATTTTCATCTTCTTCCTATTCGTCTTCGTGAAAAGACAGCTCACTAAGGGTGGAGAGGCGTTGCTATTTTTTTGTCATCGGACGTAAGTTTGTACTGCAACAATAAGACTATGTGCATGATTTCTCTCTCAGTATCTCGCTCTATTCTGTTCTGCCTGGGGTTACCCAGGAGGAGCCACATCCTTCACATTCTGAGCATTCCTGCACTCTTTCATTCTCTCTCTCTCTCTCTCTCTCTCTCTCTGCACCTTTCACCCCTGTCGCTTTTGACGCAGCAAGAACAGTAGCAGCCTTTATGATTGACACCTGGAAGCTAGAAGAAAATTAAGGCCAACTGCTCAACCATTTGCCACCACAAACACACACACACACACACACACACACTGTGAAGATGTGGCTTTGTTTGCCCCCTGGTGGCTGAATCAGGACCTGTAGATCTCTATTAGCCTACTGAAAGCCCAAAATCCCTCCACGCTAATTAATGCTCCATTAAAGCATCATGTGCCAACTCGTGGGATTTCACTCAGCACTCGCTGAAGTCTGCTGTTCATTACAGCCTCGGAGGTGAAACATACGGAACGCATTGTGTGCGAACGGAGGAGGGGGTTACTGCTATTAAAAACCCAATAACTTTTTTCTTTTTGCTTCTTTTCATTTAATTTATTTAACCTTTACTTTACAGAGAACGTTTAGTGCTCAAAAGAATTGGTTTGCGTTTGCCAAAAAACGTTTCACTGCCAGAAAATGCATTTAACCTACACACTGGATGCAGTTTATACGTATTATTTTGAAGTCCGGTGTCCTTACAGAACGCCTGCTGTATAATCTGCAGTACAATCCTAGCTGGGATTTATAGCCAGTGAGTTATAGCTAGTTAGATTTTTATAGCTTCTGACTGTCAGAGTCTGTCCAGCTTTCTTCAGCGTCCTCTGGTTTCCTTCTGCTTCACTGACCGGAGTTTAAACGTCTAATCTGACTGCCCTTAGGTGTGATACCAGAGTGACTCAATTCCTCATTGAAAGACAGGTAATGAGGAGTACATCACTTCAGTAATGCGGTGCAGTCGGTTTGGTTTGGGGGAAGGGGAAGGGGAAGGCTTGACAGTGATTTGGTTGCAGTTGCGATTTGTCAATAAACTCTACTTTAGTGACACTCTTGAGACTTGACATAATCTTGACAGTAAGTGACACTACATGAAAGCCATTTGCAGGCTGGGAATTTAAGACAGGTGTGAAAGATAGTCTATCTGTTTGTTGTTGATCAGAGCGATTTATCTGACAAGAGCAGATGCCTGTTAGCTCATGTCCCATTTCAGCATTCTTTTTTAACACCACATTGTCAACATGGCCTCATCGTTTGCCCTTGGGGTGATTCTCACGGCCATCTCGAGGGTCCTTTTTTTTAGTGAGATGACAGCTCGGATAGGTGCGTCAGTTCATTGTGACCCGACCTGATTTCGTTTCCTGTTCCAAGAAAAAATAGTGAACAGTAGTTCTGAACAATAAAAATACAAACAAAAGTTTATTCATAACGTACAGGATGCTCACACCTTTCTTTATAATGCTCGGGGAAGATGGTTAATTAGCTCACGCATGCCAGCCTCGTAGCAGTGAAGTTCTAAACCACTCGAAATTTTGGGAGCATCTGCTGAAACGCTTGTCTCCTTGCTGATGTCTCTGTTTAATAATTCACAAAGAGAAGTGTGTGTCTGTTTTACCACATGTGGGGTAAGATTGGGTCAAGCGTGTGGCTCTGATGTTATCTGACAGTTTGATGTATCCTGGAGAAGTGTTTACATCAACAAATTAATATTTCTAAACACCACCATTAGTCGATACCCGATAAAAACATTTTTCACTGAAAGAAGTTCTGAGGTCTGAAATTATTTGAATAGTAACCAGGATAATTGGGCTAATAAATCGCTAGGCTAGTGACAAGCTGTATCTGTGGAATGTTAGCTTCTATATGCTCATGTTCTGCATTGTAAAATAACCCGACTCATTTTGTGCACAGAGACTACCTCACTTTTGTAGTTTTTTTCCCACTAGTATGTGCCAAAGGTGTAGGGCTACAGCCATTTAAACTTTACTGTTATTGCAGTTCGTTTTGCGAGATGGACGCGTGCCTAGAATTTCTCTGACAGATGCAATGTGGGGTGTAATCTTAAATTTCCAGGTCTTCCATTCTCTCATGCTTTCTGTCTTTCTCTTCCAGTTGATACGTCTTGGGAGTGATGCACTGGCTTCCCCTGGTTGCCATGGTGATAGCCTCGGCCCTGTTCTTCCCTCATCCCAGTGTGCCCAGGCTTGTTGCTGCGACAATGGAGCCTGGCAACAACTTCAGCACCAGATCACTGGTAAACCCAATCTCCAAATCCAACGGTTCTCACGTGGAATACGTGTCAAGCGATAAAAAAACGGCAGAAAAATTACCTCACAGGACGGCAGATAACCACATTCAAACTGAGCTCACAGCCACCAGCACATCTTCCGTGATGAATGAAGACTTTTCGCCTGAAAGAAGGCAATACGAGAAGGCAAAGCCAGGCAGGATCGACCTCGGGTTGCAAACTTCAAGCAAACTTCAAGAACGTCAAAATTCCAAGGAGAACCATATACTTAGGGACTACACATCAAGAGCTGGTCAGTTTCAGGAGGATAGCAAGGTAGAAACTCAGATTGAAGCAGACAGGACAAAAGACAGCGGGCTGAATAGGAAAAACGAGGAGGTGTCGATGGAAAGATTGACATTTACAGAGTGGCCAAGGGACCTGCATCCAACAGAGGGGCCGACAAACAAGGAGGACCTGAGGGAGCTCGGTAGAGAGGGAACGAACAGAAACACATTACCCATAATACCCACAGTGTCCCCTGAGGGCTTGGGATTGGGCCTAGATGGACTCCTGCAGGTGGATGATGATCTTTTGCTGCTGGACACAAACCCTCGAGTGCTGTTCTCCACTTCCCCTTCGCCTCCCAAACATCCTCCTTTGCAAATAATGCTGGAATTGGGCCTCATGCCTGAGCAACGTGAAGAACATGAAATGGATGACAAGGAGTTAAAGAAGGGCAAAGATGGAGAATCGTACAGGAACCTCCTACTGGATTTATCAGACTCATCAGCACAAGTGACTCCATCCCCACACCGTAGAAAGCGGCAACTCGCACACACGGCCATCGAGCGCTCGGTTTGTGAGTCTACGAGTAGCTGGGTGATGGACCGGCGAACGGCGATTGACGTGCACATGCAAAACGTCACCGTACTGGAGAAGTTTCCTACCAAGAAGGGCATGATGACGCAGTACTTCTACGAGACCCGGTGCCGGGGGCCAGATCACCGCGGAGTGCAAGCCGGGGAGCATGGAGTGGCCGGAGCTGGCTGCCTCGGTGTGGACAAGCGCCACTGGGTGAGCGAGTGTCAGACCAAGCAGTCCTATGTGAGAGCGTTCACGTCGGACAACACCAGGGGCACGGGATGGAGGTGGATCCGCATCGACACTTCCTGTGTATGCGTGTTGTATTCGAGGACACAAAGGAACCGAGCCTCGACCACACGTCAGGGGACAAGATGAGCGTGAGCTGGGGAACAATTAAGCAATATACACTCACTTTTTTGTGGTTTTGTTATCAGGTACAAAGTGCCTTATAGACCATGACATGGACTGTAGCCCATCACATCTACCCCATCCATCAGTGCAAAGGGATCAGCTTAAGAGCAGATGTTTCTTAGATATTTCTGAGGGTTTGGGTTCATTCTCAGTACAGCAGTCACACTGACATGGTAGTGTGTGTGGTGCAGGTATGAGTGGATAAGCTATTGAGGGTTTAATCACCTCATCCTCTACTGGGATGTAAAAGTTTCCGTTATCCAAAAATCTTGTTCCCCAACTACTTTCAGTAAACTGAAACTGGTGAAAGATGGAGGATGATCAACTCACAATGTACACGTGAGCTTTAGTCTTTAACTGATCTACATGGTGAGCTATGTGTAATAGTGTCTACGTGTTTAGAAACCCAGTGACCCTCAGCCCATACACACGGCTGAACCATTGTAGATGACCAGTAGTAGGCTTGCCTCCAGAGTCCAGCTTTGTGGTGGATTTGTACCTACAGCTGCGGTCACACTGGCAGCCATTTTGCACCGTTGCTGAACTCGCTCTATGCTGGTCTTTAGTTTACTGCCTGCTGTCATGGTTTCACAGGTAGCTTCAAGGTAGTGTGATACTGACACAGCACAACAAATTTAAAACAATTTGCTCGTGTATAAAATGTATTGCATCACAGTCTGTAATGTCAGAATGAACCTAAAACGTTTTGATGAAAGGGTTTGATGTTCTTTTTCAAGTCTCACTCACACCACCACCCTCACACTTATTGGTAGTCCCAAAATGGCTTTGCTTCTTCTCATTTGCATAAACTTTGATGTGTCACTTGCCCTGAACATTTACTCCAGTCTTAAGTTTTATTTTGCCTTGTATCCCGTAGCTGTCAGTGTAAAACATGGCCGAACTGTAGGGTCCAAGATGAACGTTTTTGTCACAGGATCATGTGACCAAGAATGCTACCTAGCTAACATTAGCAAGTGACCTTAGCTTCCTATGGATCATTAAAAAAAATACTACTACTTGGTTCTAAAATGTTAATAAAAATGATGAGCCCCATGACGGGGGGATGTGGTAGCTTAGTGGTCACCTTAGTGGTTAAGGTTGTGAGCTCGAATCCGGGGTCCATCAAGCTGCCACTGCTGGGCCACTGAGCAAGGCCCTTCAATTGCTCAGTTGAAAATGAAAATGAGACAATAAACGCAAGTTGCTCTGGCTAAGGGCATCTGCCAAATGCCAGAAATGTAAATGTAAAGTTCTGAAGTTAATTAGCTGGACATTGTGGCACTTTCCATCAAGACCACACCCTTTTTTTTTTTTTTTTTTTTTTTTTTTTTTTTTTTTTTTGCTGCAATATTTAAAACGCAAATTAAAACTCATGAATTGAAAACTTGCAAATTTGTAAAAGGACAACAAAAACAAAGAAAAACCTGTTGAAATTTTGGAGTCACTTGAAAAAGCTCAGAACTTTATCTACACATGACTAGTGAAACTCGTCCACATGAACAAATGTAAGAGTAATTAACCAAAGCAGTAGAAAAAAGTCACCATGACCCTGACCAGGATAAAGACAGAAAGAAAAAAATACATTTTCCCACAAATCCCTCGCATATGCTAGAGGATCAGACGGATGAATGGTTTTCAGATGTGCGCCGAGCAAAAGTCTGTTGTCAAGATACTTAATAATAAGGGACTATTTTAAAACAAAAAGAACAATCCCCTGATCTTCTTTTCTATTGGCTCACAAGAATTCACAGGTCAAAGGTCACCTAGATAAAGTCAGTGTGACGTGAAGGAACAGGATACAGATGCGTCTTTTACGTTCCATGTCCTCTCCCTTTCTGTGATTTTTCTAATCCAGAAAAACAGTTTTTAGGCGGATTTAGCTGGATGGCTTTAACGAGTGATTAAAAAAATGTAAATGGTCTGATCTAAACTCTTGTTAGTTTACCGCTAGGCTCCATGGCTTCCCTGGAAACTCCAAAGTAGCACCAGTTAGCGACAGGGAAGGGATGTGCTAGCACAGTGGTTAAGTGCTGGACTACTGCTCAGAAGGTTGTGAGCTCAAGTCCACCAAGCTGCCCCTGCTGGGTCCTTGAGCAAGGCCCCTCAGTTGTATAAAATGAGCTAAAAATTGAAAGTCACTCTGGATAAGGGCGGCTACCGAATGACCGAAATGTAAAGGTAGATACACGTAAAAGCACTGGTTCTCCTGCTGCATTAGAACATGGAAAATTCCGCTCCTCTCCTATTGGTGGAGACAAACTTCTCATTTGCATAAAGTTAAACTTTGCTCATGCATTAAGGACGTCATAGCGTTATTAATTTTACTCGGAACCTCTTGGAAAATGGCTATTACTAAACGCTATAGCTAATCTGTCGATGTCGGCGCCTCTGCCGTAGCCGATAGAAACACAGGTTCATTCTCGCCATTTAACGATTTGTTTTAAAATTTGATAAATGTATCTATTCAGCCATTGACTACCGTCTGTGTTCAAGGACTACGTTTCTGGTGGTGAAGTCAGATTTTGGACCTTCTCCGTCTCTCAGTCCTACACTAGGCTAGAGAGAGACAATGAGAATGGAGGGGGAAATAAAATATGGACATTAAAGTTCTCTTGCTTTTTTTCCCCTCAAGTCTGTTTACCACGAACGACAATAAAACACAACAACCTCAATGTCTACATTTTTCTGTACCTGTTGCAATACCAGTTCCATAAATGCTGTGTTTTTTTTTATCTCTCTTATGTATCTATTATATACAGGCTGTAAGTTATTACTGTTTATTAGTTTATAAGCATGAGTACTGTGATATTAATATATTTCCTTGTAAATGTTCTGTATGGGAAACACATGCATCTATGTAATTATGTAACTATGTATATATTTATAAGATTACAAAACACTCATAGTCAGGAGTCTGGAGTGTGTGTGTGTGTGTGTGTGTGTGTGTGTGTGTGTGTGTTTTCTAAAACTCTGTTTACTGAGATTTCTAGAGCTCTATCTGACTTTCAGCAGAAAAGATCATCATGTAATGCAAATCTTTATATAAAGGCATTAATAAATTAATAAATGAAGTGGAAAGATGAAAAAAAGGTGTATTAAAGAATTATTTTGATGCTGACGAAGAATTTTGAGTTAATTGGTTCGTTGAGCCTGTTTTGTTCGACTTAACGGTAGCGTTATCTACTTAGCGCCGAGCCGTTGATGCTAATTAATGATTAAAGTTATTGTTATTAATCGATTGTTTACATGCACAGCTTCATTCACATAACTGGCAGTTTGCCCAGATTTATTCCTGCTAATGATGCTAATAGCCTGCTAATTATGCTAAGGTTCTGCTCCAATGTAGCTAATTCTCAACATGTAACTAATCCATGAGTGTTAGATATTTTATATAAGTTTATAAAAAACGCAATGTGTGACAAGTGTTGATGTTAGCAAAAGCTGATTAGCGCTTGATGTTAATTTCAGTCTTTTCTGACTAATTTTGTTGACACGTTTCTTGTGTTTCTACAGTCAGTTTATCTTTACATCAGCTTGGAGGCTAAAGTCTGTGGGTTTTTGCTCTGGAGCTTCGAGGAGAGATTAGCTAACAAGTAGCATAACAAGAAACACGTATCCTTCTATAGTTTCTGATCACTTTGTCGTCTTTTACCTTTACAAAGTCTGTTTAAATCATCACCAGCTTCCTTATGCTCTGTCTATGTCTCAGATTCACAGCAACAGTGTATACACACACACACACGCTCTCTCTCTCTCTAACACACAAACACGCACTCTCTCTCACACACTCTCTCACACCCACAAACACTCTCTCTCTAATGCTCACACACAGTAGCGCTCTCTCTCTCACACACACACACACACACACAGTAGCTCTCTCCCTCTCTCTCTCACACCCACAAACACACACACTCTCTCTCACACATGCAGACACACACAGTAGCTCTCTCTCTCACACACATGCGCACACACACACACAGTAGCTTTCTCCCTCTCTCTCTCTCACACCCACAAACACACACTCTCTCTCTTACACACACACAGTAGCTCTCTCTCTCACACACTCTCTCACACATGCACACACAGTAGCTCTCTCTCTCTCTCTCTCTCTCGCAAACACACAAACACACACTCTCTCTCTCTCACACATGCGCGCACACACACACAGTAGCTCTCTCTCTCACTCTCGCGCACACACTCTCTCTCTCACACACACACACACACACACACAAGCATACAAAGACACAGCATGAATTCTTAATGAATATATTTGCACATGTACAAATACCTTTGTTTTTTGTTTGTTTTTTTTTGCAAACATACATACATGTCCTCAGTCTTAGGGTTGCAGCGAATCAACAACGGTCATTTACACAGCGGAACACATACTCACGTACGCACACACGACACACGAAACCCGATACATGCTCTAGAGTCCCTCTGAGCGGATCACAAACACACCGAGATGACCTGAGGTACCGGTCAGGACCGCTTTATTTTTCATTTTCACTTCCTCCGTTCTAGATGGTCAGTGGCTTTATGACTTTTATTAGACGGGTGGCGTGTTCCATCCGAGTCGCCGTCATCCTCGGCGTTGCTTCGTTTCCAATCGTAACACGAGTTCGTCCTCAAAATTTTACACATTACAAGTAGCATAATTTCATATGACCATGTTTTTCATACGTTTTTTTTTTCGTCTTTTTTTTCCTTTTTAGATATTTTACGCTTTGAACTAGATAAAATCAAACTTACAGTCAGAATTAGGTAATAAATGAACATGTACATACAGTTCGATACATACATAAAGAAAATAAATATAGTTATCATACAAAATCAAAAAAATAAAAATGAAAATACACACATTTTACAAATTGTTCCCCAGGCTCTCGATGTCGTCGTATGATAATGTACATTTATTTTAAGATTCTGAATTCACATTGTCTTATTCCCCAAAGGTTCGAGTCGTTGTTCGATGTTCGACATGCATCGCAACACAGAAGAAATTATTCAGTTCTGGTTTATAGTCTCGTTCTCTTTTTTTTTTCCCTCTGCGCTTCGCTCTTCGTCCTCTGTTATGGCTTGCGTGATCGCGGGTAAAGAGGACGCTGCGGATTTCTTACCTCTCTAAAACGTCCTCTTTTTCTCTTTCTATCTTTAAAATCTCTCTCTCTCTCTCTCTCTCACACACACATCAATCTCGCCTTAAAGTCTAACATTTTTACTTAAAAGACACATAATCGATTTACGAATCTACGTCCAAAGCTGCTCTTTTACACACCACAGATAAAAGCCTCGCCTCGAGGGAAATCCCCTCGTAACGCTTTTCAGCATGAGGTTCGTCGCACGGTGGGTAACGGAGACGCCACCTTCCGTCACGGTTGACCCCTTACTCGCTCTCTCGCATCTTTAACGATGTCTTCTGTCTGCGCTACCTTCCATTCTGTCTGGGTGGAAAACGATAAAGAAAAACCTGTGTGAGAAAAGAAAAAAAAAAAAAAAAAAAAAAAACGGCTCCTTTTTTTCCGAGATGGTACGATCCGGCGAAATGGGCACCAGTGCACAGGGCTGCTCCAAATACAAGGAGCCGGGGGGAGGAGGGAGGGTAAGGGAGGGTCGAAAGCGGCAGTTTTGATTAAACTGACGACATCGTGGCACAGACAGAAAAAAGGGACGAGAGAACGACAGAGCACAAGATAAAAAGAGTCCTCCAGTCCCACGCCAGTCTGAGTGTCCTCATCTGTCATACATTCGTCACGTCTTTAGTCCTTAAGCTCCGTTTTTTATTTTTTTATTTTTTTTTTAAATCTTCCTCCCATTTCCACACAGCTCCGTCTTCTGTTATTGCAGAATGGTTCAGACCAGTGGGGTGTTTTTTTTTTTTCATGTTGTCGAAATGTATATAATCATTGCTTCCCCCGTCTCTCTCCGTACGCAGTCGTGTGCTCACGGCGCCCCCTGTGGAGAGACACAGAACGTCAGCGCTCGCGTGACCTGGATCCGATTCACCGTCACGCCGGCAGCGATTCGCCTGGAAGCAGGAATTCTTACAAGCCCCTGAAGCTTTGAGCGTAATTTATTACAACAACAGTGGGGAGAACACAAGGAGGCAGCTTCAGGACACGAGACCCTTCAGACATGTGGAAACTGTAGCTCAGGTCATTACATTATTAAAGACTCGTAAACAAAAGCCAAACATGCAATCAATGCATTCCTGTTGTACTTGTAATTTCAGTGTGTGTGTGTATGTGTGTGTGTGTGTGTGGTTTAACTGCACACCTTTTGAGGACTTCAGCAAGAGTATGTTCTCACTGATGCCGACTCGCCCCTCGGAGACACTGCAGAGGAAGAGAGGAAGAGATAAACAGCACAGTTAGAAGGTTCTGCGTTAAAAGGAAACATCTCAGATATCACACTCTCAGCACTCAGCACCTTTAAGTGGGTTTGTACAGTGTGACATCATACACTCAGGGTGTGGAGTGAGAGCCTCACTCACTGGGTTCTGCAGCTACTTTTACATTTTAATATAATTGAATAGAAATGATGTGTGAGAGCTGCTGCTATAGAACATTAGTCAACTATCTAACCAATAAAATCTGTACAAAACGACAAACGTTAACTGACCGCTGTTTTAGGGTATTCTGGATGGTAACAGTTTAACTCTGGACTAAAACATCACTTGCTGGATATGTAATGTTTAGCTGTGATGCTGGATACGTAAAGTTTAGCTGTGATGCTGGATACGTAAAGTTTAGCTGTGATGCTGGATACGTAAAGTTTAGCTGTGATGCTGGATACGTAAAGTTTAGCTCTGATGCTGGATATGTAAAGTTTAGCTGTGATGCTGTATTGTGTAAAGTTTAGCTCTGCTTCTGGATGTGTAAAGTTTAGCTCTGATGCTGGATATGTAAAGTTTAGCTCTGATGCTGGATATGTAAAGTTTAGCTCTGATGCTGTGTGTGTAAAGTTTAGCTCTGATGCTGTATTGTGTAAAGTTTAGCTCTGATGCTGTATTGTGTAAAGTTTAGCTGTGATGCTGTATTGTGTAAAGTTTAGCTCTGCTTCTGGATGTGTAAAGTTTAGCTCTGATGCTGGATATGTAAAGTTTAGCTCTGATGCTGGATATGTAAAGTTTAGCTCTGATGCTGTGTGTGTAAAGTTTAGCTCTGATGCTGTATTGTGTAAAGTTTAGCTGTGATGCTGGATATGTAAAGTTTAGCTGTGATGCTGTATTGTGTAAAGTTTAGCTCTGCTTCTGGATGTGTAAAGTTTAGCTCTGATGCTGGATGTGTAAAGTTTAGCTCTGATGCTGGATATGTAAAGTTTAGGAAGAGAGGAAGAGATAAACAGCACAGTTAGAAGGTTCTGCGTTAAAAGGAAGCATCTCAGATATCACACTCTCAGCACTCAGCACCTTTAAGTGGGTTTGTACAGTGTGACATCATACACTCAGGGTGTGGAGCGAGAGCCTCACTCACTGGGTTCTGCAGCTACTTTTACATTTTAATATAATTGAATAGAAATGATGTGTGAGAGCTGCTGCTATAGAACATTAGTCAACTATCTAACCAATAAAATCTGTACAAAACGACAAACGTTAACTGACCGCTGTTTTAGGGTATTCTGGATGGTAACAGTTTAACTCTGGACTAAAACATCACTTGCTGGATATGTAATGTTTAGCTCTGATGCTGGATGTGTAAAGTTTAGCTCTGATACTAGATGTGTAATGTTTAGCTCTGATGCTGGATGTGTAAAGTTTAGCTGTGATGCTGGATGTGTAAAGTTTAGCTGTGATGCTGGATGTGTAAAGTTTAGCTGTGATGCTGGATATGTAAAGTTTAGCTCTGATACTAGATGTGTAATGTTTAGCTCTGATGCTGGATGTGTAAAGTTTAGCTGTGATGCTGGATGTGTAAAGTTTAGCTGTGATGCTGGATGTGTAAAGTTTAGCTGTGATGCTGGATATGTAAAGTTTAGCTCTGATACTAGATGTGTAAAGTTTAGCTGTGATGCTGGATATGTAAAGTTTAGCTGTGATGCTGGATGTGTAAAGTTTAGCTCTGATGCTGGATGTATGATGTTTAGCTCTTCTGCTGGACGTATAAGTGAACGTCGTACCTTCACTCTGAACCTTCCGCAGGGTGACAGACGGAGTGGAGATGGCCGAGGCGCGGAAGTTAGCAGGCAGCGTCTCTGAAGAGTCTGAGGTCACTCCTCTCAGGTCCTTCTCACGGAACATCTTCCTCCAGGACGGGGAGCGAGTGAAGGTCTTAGTGCCATCCTGAGAGAGAGAGAACCGCAAGTCCATCAACACTTCAACAGACACAAACTGCAGAACCATAAACATCTGAGGTTGTTGTGGTCTCAGTGTGCGAGTCAGGATGCAGTGTTAATGTTTATTTCCAATATGGTGGAACTAATGGATGTTAGCATTCAAGTCTTAATTCACTAGAGGTACATAAAGTATAACATGTTGCACATGAATACTCATGCTGTTCAACACGTTTCACATGACGACTGACCTCATCTGGCCTCCTCTCAGTTCCCATGGTGATGAGGGAGTTGTACTCCTTCTCCAGGAGTTGGCGTGCCTGAGAAAGTGGAGAAAAATATGTTCTAAAAGGTATTCATCAAAATACAACAAGGTCCTAATATCCACTTCTGATAATCGCTAATCAATAAAAAAGAAAACAAAAATATATATTTGGAGATGTTTTTGGAGATGTATTTGCAAATGTTTCTCCACTTGACAGAACTGATGAACCTCCTGAAAAAAAAAAAGGGTTCCAGATGATGCCTCCATGTGTGAGACTGGACGCGGTGAGAATCGTAAATAATCTCCATCAGGCAGGATTAAACACAAGCAGGCAGCTTCACAACCGAGAACAAAACCATAATGATGGAGAATGTGGAAAAGTAAGAAGAGCAAGGGTAGAACTTTGGTTTGAGAAGTGGGGGGGGGGGACAAAATGGGGGGAAATGTTTTTGGTTTGAATCCCATTTCCTGCATTTACATACATTTATTGACTATGGTGACACAAAATCCAGGAAATAATTAAGTTGATTAGAACGATTAACTCTTTACAGAAATGTGTGCACGCAACGTTCCTGGGCGCGGACTCTCTGTGTCCTAATTGGTCCTGCTCCTCCGTGGTGATGATTAAAAATCATAACAACGAATTTGAAAGTGTAGGGGGGACACAAACGGGATTTTGAAAAGTGGGGGGGACATGTCCCCCCTGTCCCCAGTGGAAATTACGCCCCTGGTTACAAGGTAGAAATAAGACAGGTACAGTAAGACAGGTGATACACAGAAAACTAACCACAGAGGAAACGCAGAACAGGTGAAGACAATAGGACAATAATGACAGGACGAGGGGCGGAGACAGGAAGGAAACAGATGGAGGAGAAAGTGGCACAATGAGACGGGGAAATTCACACTGGTACAACTAGAACACTCTCTCTCTCTCCCCCACCTGTGTGTTCTGGTTGGGGATCTGCAGTAGCAGGGCCAGGTCGGTGTAGTCAAAGGTGTCGTCCAGAGCAAGTAGAGCTCCATGCACTCCGCTCTCAGCCAAGTTATCTGCGAATTCCTTCAGACCGATAGACTGAACCCAACACATCACACGCTCGTTCGACCAAACCATCACATCTGGACATCACAAAAATAACATCATCTCTTTAGTTCAGGTATTTCCTAAAGTATTCTTATGTAGCTTTACACACTCTGATGTCAATTGTAAAGTTTTCTCATGTAGCTTTACACACTCTGATGTACGATGAAATGTTTTCTTACGTTGCCTTACACAATCTGATGTAAGTTGTAAAGTTTTTTATGTAGCTTTACACAATCTGACGTACGATGTAAAGGTTTCTTATGTTATGCACAATGTAAAGGTTTATGTAGCTTTACACAATCTGCTGCAAGTTGTAAAGATGTTGAAAATCTACAGAACACGTCGCAATGCTGTGCCTGTAACCACGCCCCCAAATTAGCCTTAGCTAACCTTATTAAGGTTTAACGTCTTGTCAGTATAACACAGTTTTCTGATGTTTAGTGTCTTTGTGCTTTTGTTCCTTTGTGCTCAGTTTCCTGATTTCTTTCCTTTACTTCCACCTTTTTGTTTTTTATTTCACATTTAACCTCCTTGTTGTCAATAAAGTTTTTTGAGCAGCGATTGACCTGAAGCTCATGAGTCGTTCCATCACAATTTACAGCTAATAGCATGTTATTTGTTATTAAGACTAAATGCATGCTGGGAAACCTCCCTTCCTCTCTCCACCCACTTTATTTTAAAAATTGTGCCTCTCAAGTGGCTCTTTGGTAGAGTTTCCTGAGCGAAGCCGAGCCTCAGCGCAGAACGGCTCTATAGATCAGAGTTTTTAGACAATAGTTTATGTGAGAAAACATGTTTAAGTTTTGGGTGTAACGGAAATCACTGTACGTTTCCTGACTCAATCAGACGGCAGGAGAAGTTCCTGAGTCGAGCTGCATGACTTCATCAGACTCGAGTGAGACATTAGTACAAAACGATGCAGACTCCAAAAGTATTGGAACACTGAACTTTGGATTGTATGAGCACGTGGGAATCCAGTGTGTTGTTTTAATAATAACAACAAGAACAATAATAATTAATTAATTATAAATTCATCTCATCTATGAATTCAACAAGTAGAAATGGCTAAATAACTGTGTGAAAAAAAAATCACCCAGTATAATCGGATGTGAAAATTAATTAAAAGTGAATCATTTTAATATATATAATAATTTTATAAAAACTTTTGTGTCTTGGTTTCATGTGGAATCTTGTTACATTTGAAAGCAAAGATAAAAAACATCACTTCTTTAGTCCACATTTTCTATCCCTGATTTTATTTTTTAATGTTTAAAGGCGAGGGTTTGTGTTTAAAGGCGAGGTTTAGACGTTATCAAAAATGTGTGTAGATAAAATTTTTTAAAATTTTAAAAAACGGGCTCAAATCGCCGAATTCTAAATACTGTACTCGCTAGATAAATAGCGCGGATGGACAGAACTAAACTAGCGATGAGACATTTTTATAAAAATATAATGAATTTTATAAAGGGATGACTTGTTAGAAGATAGACCTTTATTCTGGTGTTGGCTCTCGTCTCTCTTCCTCTCCAGCTCCTTGCGGTCGTAGTTCAGCCGCTTCAGGCACATGATGCCGTAGTGCAGGCTCACCCTGAGGTCAGAAGGTCGACAAGATGGATCAAAGAGTAAGAAAAAGCGTGTGTGGGTTAATTGTCCATAAAAAGGATCAATACGTATAAAATTGCGGTCATTTAGCGTCAAAACTTTCTGCAACATCAGGATCAGCAGGTCTTTTGTGCACATGGTTAGAGGTGTTAACACTACCTGTGGAAGCTGTCCACCATTTTGAGTTGCCCACGCAGCTCTTTCTTAGTCAGGTGGTCCAGCATGCGAGCGTCCACCAGAGACTCCATGAAGTAGCTCCGGTACTGCGGCAGACCCAGACTGGGCAGCCAGTCGTTTCCCACCCACTCGTGGTTCATATCACCATAAGCCAGAATCTAACACAGACACACACACACACACACACACACACACACACACACACACACACACTTGCATTAAAGAGATTTCCACTGAAGTATAAAATGCACCAAAAATCGCTCTTACAGTGGTGTGAAAAAGTGTTGGCCCCCTTCCTGATTTCTTATTTTTTTGCATGTTTGTCACACTTTAATGTTTCAGATAATCAAACACATTTAAATATTAGTCAAAGATAACACAAGTAAACACATCATGCAGTTTTTAAATGAAGGTTTTTATTATTAAGGGAAAACAAAATCCAAAACTACATGGCCCTGTGTGAAAAAGTGTTTGCCCCCTAAGCCTAATAACTGGTTGGTCCACCCTTAGCAGCAACAACTGCAATCAAGCGTTTTCCATAACTTGCAATGAGTCTGTTACAGCGCTGTGGAGGAATTTTGGCCCACTCATCTTTGCAGAATTGTTGTAATTCAGCCACATTGGAGGGTTTTCGAGCATGAACCACCTTTTTAAAGTCATGCCACAGCATCTCAATGGGATTGAGGTCAGGACTTTGACTCGGACACTCCAAAGTCTTCATCTTGTTTTTCTTCAGCCATTCAGAGGTGGACTTGCTGGTGTGTTTTGGATCATTGTCCTGCTGCAGAACCCAAGTTCCCTTCAGATTTTGTTTTCCCTTAATAATAAAAACCTTCATTTAAAAACTGCATGATGTGTTTACTTGTGTTATCTTTGACTAATATTTGAATGTGTTTCTTCTTCTTCTTCTTCTTTCAGCTTTTCCCTTCAGGGGTCTCCACAGCGAATCATCTCTCTCCACCTATCCCTATCTTCTGCATCCTCAACACTTGCACCCACTAGCTTCATATCCTCATTAATTCCATCCATATACCTCCTCTTTGGCCTTCCTCTTTGCCCTCCTGCAGCTCCATGTCCAACATTCTCCTACCAATATACTCACTCTCCCTCCTCTGAACATGTCCAAACCATCTTAATCTGGCCTCCCTAACTTTGTCCCCCAAAACGTCCAACATGAGCTGTCCCTCTGATGTACTCGTTCCTAATCCTGTCCAATCTTGTCACTCCCAAAGAGAACCTCAACATCTTCAGCTCTGCTACCTCTAGCTCTGACTCCTGTCTCTTCCTCAGTGACACTGTCTCTAAACCATACAGCATGGCTGGTCTCACCACTGTCCTGTACACCTTCCCCTTGATTCTCGCTGATATTTTCCTCTCACATAATATTTAAATGTGTTTGATTATCTGAAACATTAAAAAGTGTGACAAACATGCAAAAAAAAAAAAGAAATCAGGAAGGGGGACAACACTTTTTCACACCACTGTACATAAAAAAATCAATGTATAATATATGATCATGCTAATTTATGCTAGCATAGAATTTAAACCTTTTTCTATATATTCATAGTTTTCACTGCTAACTAGTTACCATAAACAAAAAAGGTTTTTAAAAAAATATATATTTAGAGTCAAAAGAGCTAGCTGTTTAACACTTTCACTTTAGCACTAGCTAACCAACAGAAACAATCTTGATTGGTTTGTTAAAATGTCGTTAGGTTCTTCTGGGGTCAAAATAGCTAGCTAGCTACTGTGAGGTAACTAGACAGGATCAATATTAAAAATTAATGTGCTGTATATTTTATGTTTAATAAGTAATCTATGAGCATGCTAAGTTATGCTAGCATAGCTGTAGCATGTTTCTTTAAATACTGGGGTTTAGTTGCTAAGTAAGTTACATGTTAAAAGTAGGTAAATAACCGTAAATGCTAAAGTAGCACAGCTAACAACAACACATCAACAGGTAATTTACATATTTATTATTTAGACAAGAATATAATTCATTAATTGATGTCGACTCACACATTGACATGTAAAGCAGTTCACATTTAGAACATTTTTGTTATGACAAAATTTGGCACTAAAGTCGATGAAACGTTTTGATGTGAAGAAATGAATCAACGAATCTCTCTCTCTTTCTCTCTGACCCTCTATCTCTCTCTGATCCTCTCTCTCTCTCTGACCCTCTATCTTTCTCTCTCTCCCTCCCTATCTCTGATCCTCTCTCTCTCTCTGACCCTCTATCTTTCTCTCTCCCTCCCTCTCTGATCCTCTCTCTCTCTGACCCTCTCTCTCTCTCTCTGACCCTCTATCTTTCTCTCTCTGACCCTCTCTGATCCTCTCTCTCTCTCTCTCTGACCCTCTCTCTCTCTCTCTGACCTCTATCTTTCTCTCTCTCCCTCCCTCTCTCTGATCCTCTCTCTCTCTCTCTGACCCTCTATCTTTCTCTCTCTCCCTCCCTCTCTCTGATCCTCTCTCTCTCTCTCTGACCCTCTATCTTTCTCTCTCTCCCTCCCTCTCTCTGATCCTCTCTCTCTCTCTCTGACCCTCTATCTTTCTCTCTCTCCCTCCCTCTCTCTGATCCTCTCTCTCTCTCTCTGACCCTCTATCTTTCTCTCTCCCTCCCTCTCTGACCTATCTCTCTCTCTAACCCTCTCTCCCTCCCTCTCTGATCCTCTCTCTCTCTCTGACCCTCTATCTTTCTCTCTCCCTCCCTCTCTGATCCTCTCTCTCTCTCTGACCCTCTCTCTCTCTCTCTGACCCTCTATCTTTCTCTCTCTGACCCTCTCTGATCCTCTCTCTCTCTCTCTCTGACCCTCTCTCTCTCTCTCTCTGACCCTCTATCTTTCTCTCTCTCCCTCCCTCTCTCTGATCCTCTCTCTCTCTCTCTGACCCTCTATCTTTCTCTCTCTCCCTCCCTCTCTCTGATCCTCTCTCTCTCTCTCTGACCCTCTATCTTTCTCTCTCCCTCCCTCTCTGACCCTATCTCTCTCTCTAACCCTCTCTCCCTCCCTCTCTGATCCTCTCTCTCTCTCTGACCCTCTCTCCCTCCCTCTCTGATCCTCTCTCTCTCTGACCTTCTCTCTCTCTCTCTCTGACCCTCCATCTTTCTCTCTCTCTGACCCTCTATCTTTCTCTCTCTCTGTCTCTCTCTCCCTCCCTCTCTCTGATCCTCTCTCTCTCTGATTCTCTCTCTGTCTCTCTCACCCTCCCTCTCTCTGATCCGCTATCTCTCTCTGATCCTCTCTCTCTCTCTCTCTCTCTCTGATCCTCTATCCCTCTCTCTGATCCTCTCTCTCTCTCTCTCTCTGATCCTCTATCCCTCTCTCTCCCCCTCTCGCTCTAATTCTCTCTCTCTCTGATTGTCTCTCTCTCTTTCTTTCTTAACCTCTCTCTCTTTCTCTCTCTGACATATATATGTATATATCTCCCGCTCTCTTTCTCTGACCCCTCCTCTCAATATCTCTCCTATTTAAAGTTCATTTATAAGATTTGTCTCAATCTAAAAAATTGCTAAATGAATCCATTCGGAATGAAGCAACAGCTGAGAACTGAATTTATTCGGGCCGCCTCTACGTTTATGAGATTATTTTATGTGCTGAAGTGATGACGTGATGTGATGTGGTTATTATTATGGCACCATGACTGGGGTTTTTTTTCAGACTGGGCAACGGTTTGCCTCTTAAACTAGCGGAAATGAATTTAAAAAAAAAAAAACACAGGGTACTAAAAGGGTATTTAAGGACCACACACTAAGGCAGGCGTTTATTTTTCCTTTACAAGCTAAAAGCAGTAAATTTTCGTTATTGTAAAATGGTGAGAATCGGTGCGCTGACGTACCTGATCCCAGCTGAACTCCTTCAGCTCCTGCACAGGCGAGGAGATAGAGAGAGACATGGGGAGAAGGAGAGGAGGAAAAGCGGCAGGAGCAGCGGGAAAGACACGCCGATAGAAGGGAAGAAGAAGGAGGGATGTCGAGGGAGGACAGGAAGAAAGGGAACAAAGGGAGGAACAGTTTGTTAGTGACTGGGTCATTAGGTGGAAGCAGTGTGTACGCTACGACAGAACTCTGAGGGAAAAGCAGAAGATGCTTAACACTAAAGCCTAGTGAGGACACACAAAGAGGGACAGAGAGAGAGAGAGAGAGAGAGAGAGAGAGAGAGAGAGAGAGAGAGCGAGAGAGTGAGAGAGAGAGAGAGAGAGAGAGAGAGAGAGAGATGATCAACACATATCCAACAATTTCCCTTTTAATGTCTTTACTCCTGGTGGTCTCCGAATCTCAGCACGACTTTACCACACTTTATTTTTATCAGACCTCAAACACTTTAGAAAGTATTTATTTTACTGAACAAAAATCTGGTTATATAAGAGACACTAATGAGACTCATCTTACTGGTTTCCATCATATTCCATTAGTAGCGTTCACCAGCATGCTGTACCATCAAAATATAACCAGAAACACCATCAGGAACCACCAGGAACCATCACATTCTATTAATCTACCATTAGAGACCGCCAGAAATGCATCGCCAGTGGTTTCCATTATGGATAATAACTTTTATTTTCTTATGAGGTTCAATGGTTTTTCCTGAAAATATCCATTAAGGAGCCAAATATTCTATTAAGCCATCACAGAAATCCAGTACAACCTCTTAAAAAGCAGTAAGTAATCTCTAATGGTTTCCAGTAGGTCATATACCTGATTAAGACTTGTTCTAATGGTTTCCAGTAGGTCATATATCTGAGAAAGACTTGTTCTAATGGTTTCCAGTAGGTCATATACCTGATTAAGACTTGTTCTAATGGTTTCCAGTAGGTCATATACCTGATTAAGACTTATTCTAATGGTTTCCAGTAGGTCATATACCTGATTAAGACTGGTTTTAATGGTTTCCAGTAGGTCATATACCTGATTAAAACTTGTTCTAATGGTTTCCAGTAGGTCATATACCTGATTAAGACTTGTTCTAATGGTTTCCAGTAGGTCATATACCTGATTAAGACTTGTTCTAATGGTTTCCAGTAGGTCATGTACCTGATTAAAACTTGTTCTAATGGTTTCCAGTAGGTCATATACCTGATTAAGACTTGTTCTAATGGTTTCCAGTAGGTCATGTACCTGATTAAAACTTGTTCTAATGGTTTCCAGTAGGTCATATACCTGATTAAAACTTGTTCTAATGGTTTCCAGTAGGTCATATATCTGAGTAAGACTTGTTCTAATGGTTTCCAGTAAGTCATATACCTGATTAAGACTTGTTCTAATGGTTTCCAGTAGGTCATATACCTGATTAAAACTTGTTCTAATGGTTTCCAGTAGGTCATATACCTGATTAAAACTTGTTCTAATGGTTTCCAGTAGGTCATATACCTGATTAAAACTTGTTCTAATGGTTTCCAGTAGGTCATATATCTGAGTAAGACTTGTTCTAATGGTTTCCAGTAAGTCATATACCTGATTAAGACTTGTTCTAATGGTTTCCAGTAGGTCATGTACCTGATTAAAACTTGTTCTAATGGTTTCCAGTAGGTCATATACCTGATTAAGACTTGTTCTAATGGTTTCCAGTAGGTCATATATCTGAGTAAGACTTGTTCTAATGGTTTCCAGTAGGTCATATATCTAAGTAAGACTTGTTATAATGGTTTCCAGTAGGTCATATACCTGATTAAAACTTGTTCTAATGGTTTCCAGTAGGTCATATACCTGATTAAAACTTGTTCTAATGGTTTCCAGTAGGTCATATATCTAAGTAAGACTTGTTATAATGGTTTCCAGTAGGTCATATACCTGATTAAGACTTGTTCTAATGGTTTCCAGTAGGTCATATACCTGATTAAAACTTGTTCTAATGGTTTCCAGTGGGTCATATACCTGATTAAGACTTGTTCTAATGGTTTCCAGTAGGTCATATACCTGATTAAAACTTGTTCTAATGGTTTCCAGTAGGTCATATACCTGATTAAAACTTGTTCTAATGGTTTCCAGTAGGTCATATACCTGATTAAAACTTGTTCTAATGGTTTCCAGTAGGTCATATATCTAAGTAAGACTTGTTATAATGGTTTCCAGTAGGTCATATACCTGATTAAGACTTGTTCTAATGGTTTCCAGTAGGTCATATACCTGATTAAGACTTGTTCTAATGGTTTCCAGTAGGTCATATACCTGATTAAAACTTGTTCTAATGGTTTCCAGTAGGTCATATACCTGATTAAAACTTGTTCTAATGGTTTCCAGTAGGTCATATACCTGATTAAAACTTGTTCTAATGGTTTCCAGTAGGTCATATATCTAAGTAAGACTTGTTATAATGGTTTCCAGTAGGTCATATACCTGATTAAGACTTGTTCTAATGGTTTCCAGTAGGTCATATACCTGATTAAAACTTGTTATAATGGTTTCCAGTAGGTCATATACCTGATTAAGACTTGTTCTAATGGTTTCCAGTAGGTCATATACCTGATTAAAACTTGTTCTAATGGTTTCCAGTGGGTCATATACCTGATTAAGACTTGTTCTAATGGTTTCCAGTAGGTCATATACCTGATTAAGACTGGTTCTAATGGTTTCCAGTAGGTCATATATCTGAGTAAGACTTATCCTAATGGTTTCCAGTAGGTCATATACCTGAGTAAGACTTATCCTAATGGTTTCCAGTAGGTCATATACCTGAGTAAGACTTATCCTAATGGTTTCCAGTAGGTCATATACCTCAGTAAGACTTATCCTAATGGTTTCCAGTGGGTTCTGTTTGGGATTTCCTGGTTTCTGCTAATCATAATCATCTCGGCTAATTCAGACTAGCTAACAAACAAAAAATACGGGTTAAAGAAAACATCTTTTAGGTACGTTCTGGGGTCAAAATAGCTAGCGAGCGAGCTATCATTAGCTAAGTGAACAGGATTTCTGAAAAGATTTTAAAAGTTGTAATCAAACGTGTTCATCATTTTTTACTGCTAATTATAGCTAACAAACAAACAATCCTGACTGGTTTGAGAAAGCATTTAGCTACTTCTTGGTTTAAAACAGCTAGCTAGCTATCGTAAGCTAACTTGACAGGATTTCTGAGGAGATTTTTAATGCCATTCTCATAAATATTCATAATCTTCACTGCGAACACTCAGTAACTAATGTCTTAAGGTACTTTCAGGGGTCAAAATGGCTAGCTTGCTAACCAAAATAAGCTAACCTGACAGGATTTCTGAGAGGATTTTAAAAAGTTGTAATCATACCAGGTCGTGTTTTTTCTTTTGGCTCTTGCTAGCTGACATGAACGAACCTGACTAGTTTGAGAAAAGGATTACTGAGAAGATTTTAAAAGTTTTAATCATATGCTCATTATTTTTACTGCTAATTATAGCTAGCGATCACAAGCAATCCTGACTGGTTTGAGAAAACATACCTCCTGGGATAAAAATGGCTAGTTAGCTAGCTATCATAAGCTAATTTGACAGGATTTCTCCTCATATTCTCTTCGTTTTCACAGCTAACTCTAACTAGTTAACGTTAACTAATAACTACCTGTTGAATAACAACACTGTATGGATATAGAAGTTTGGTCACTTGTTAAGAAAAGTGAAAAAAAAAGGTACTAACTGGTTTGGTGGCTGCAGTGAGAGACTCCATTTCAGCGTGAGTCATCCACACGTTACTGGTCGACTAAACACAGAAAGAAAGAGAACTTTGTCACTCAGAGGGAAAAAATGGCTTTTTACTTTGAACCATGCGTGTGTGTGTGTGTGTGTGTGTGTGTGCTCTTTCTCTTCCTCTGTGTGCTTCTTTAAACAGCCATCACGCTGAGGAGAGGAACCAAAATCAATTGGACTCCTTCTGGGAAAGTGAATCGACTCACCCAGAGAAAGTGAATCGACTCTGAATCGACTCACCCAGAAAAAGTGAGTCGACTCTGAATCGACTCACCCAGAGAAAGTGAATCAAACACGCTGTGTGTTTTGGGTTGCAGCATTTATTTAAACTGTACACAGCTGTAGAGAAAATAATCAAAGGATCAGGATGCACTGCACAAAACGTGTTCAATTAACCGTTTATATAATAATACACTCTAATTATTTAGCTCCAGCTCCGTGTCGTCCGTGCTTTATGATATGTAAATGTGCAATGTGTGTGTGTATGTGTGTGTGAATTTGTGCATATGTGTGTGTTTGTGTGTGTATATATGTGTGAGTGTGTGTGTGTATGCGACTGTTTGCGTTCGTACAGAGCGGGTGCTGGCCGGGGCAGATGGGCTGGTGAGTGACACCATCTCCTGGATGGCGAGGCGGAGTTTGAGGCGGTGCAGCGGGTTACTGATGCCGATCTCACGCTGGATCTCGGTGTCAGAAAGATTAGCCATGATCGCTCCACTCTTCACGTTAGCACGACACGCTGCCACGTACCACGCCGGCATGCCCACCCACAACTGAGACGGGGAGAGAGAGAGAGAGAGAGAGAGAGAGAGAGAGAGAGAGAGAGAGAGAGAGTGAGGGAGAAGGAGAGAGAGAGAAATAGGGAGGGGGAGAGAAAGAGAGAGCGAGAGGGAAAGAGAGTGAGAGACAGAGAGAGAGATGGAGAACAAGAGAGAGAGAGAGAGAGAGATAGATGGAGAAGGAGAGAGAGAGAGAGAGAGGGAGAAGGAGAGAGAGAGAGAAAAGGGAGGGGGGAGAGAGAGTGAAAGAGACGGAGAGAGAGAGAGATGGAGAGACAGAGAGAGAGATGGAGAACGAGAGAGAGAGAGAGATGGAGATGGAGAGAGAGACGGGGGAGAGGGGGGGAGCGAGAGAGAGAGAAAGAGAGATGGAGAATGAGAGAGAGAGAGAGAGAGAGAGAGAGAGAGAGAGAGAGAGAGAAATAGGGAGGGGGGAGAGAGAGAGTGAGAGAGAGAGAGAGAGACAGAGAGAGAGATGGAGAACAAGAGAGAGAGAGAGATGGAGAACAAGAGAGAGAGAGAGATGGAGACGGAGAGAGAGACGGGGGGGAGAGAGAGAGAGAGAGCGAAAGAGATGAAGATATATGGTTATAAAAAATAAATGAAGGAGAAATAGACGGTGTGTGTAATGAAGAATCCAGAGGTTTAAATGGATGTTGCTAATATTTGTGTTTTTTTCTGTTTATTTCTACGTAAATAAAGAGTCGAACCTCCAACCAGGACACCACGGTGGGGCCGTCCCAGGAGGCGAAGGGAAGCCCCTGACGACACGCCTCCTCCAACAGCTCATGTCTTAAAGAAACAAAGACAGACATTAAGTTTCTCAGTTTATAAAATGACACATGAGGACAATTTTGATTTTAAAACCACAACATGAATAAGCGATGCTACAGAAAATAAAAGAGGAGGAAACAAATGAACAGAAATAACTGCTGTGTCTCAAAGTTTATAACATTCCTTATTACACTTTTAAGCTAGCTGTTTATGTTTAGCTAACAGAACTGCAGAGCCAGTTAGCTTATTTAATAGCTAATAGCTACAGCTTCCTGGTTTTTGATCTGGAACACTAGCATTTAGCAGCTCTAACATTTAGCGGCTCAAAAGCCCACTACAAAGTGCATCATGTCAGAATCCAGTGAGAGACTTGAGACACAGCCCGAAAGTAGCAGAGAGACAAGTGTACTTCTTCTTGCTGCGGCGGTCCTTGTCCACAGGTCCGGCCATCTTGGTGAGACCGAGCGGGTCAACAGTGCCCAGATCGTCAGAGGGAGTGGACGCTGGAACAGAAGACGAGGCTACAGTTAACCTCCTGTTCTAAGTGGTTAGCAGTGGACATGGACTCCGTATGCTACAATAAATTGAAATATGTCCTGTCCCTGCTCACCCAAAGAGGTGGACTCTCGGCCTGGCTGTCCCATGCGTCCCTTCTCCTTCTTTCCAAAAAGGCGGCCAATGGAAGACTTGATGCTTTTTTTTTTGCTGGCCTTGTGGAGGGAATCCTGACTGCTGTTAGAGCTGCTGCCGTCTGCCGAGAGACTGCGGGGACAGAAGACGGATAGAGAGAGAGAGAAACAAACCGGGAGACATGTCTTTTTAAATAATCTACAGTTTAGGGTCTCAGGACTGAACATGCTTGCTGTTTTTTAAAAATGTGTATCTGTTTCTCGTTAAGGTGTCTCACTGACCTGCGGAACTCGCGGCTGTCGTCCAGCATGGCTCCGGGGTGGGTGTGGCTCATTCTATCCAATCGCAGTGCACGAGGGGTGGGTGGAGGGGTGGAGTCCAGCAGGGCCAGGGACCTATCGTCTTCCTTGTTGTTCTGAGAAACAAGATGAATACAATCTCCTAATTTAATCAGACAATTAGATGAATCTATAAATAGAATTTTAAAGGTAGTTTAGTTTTGTAGTGTTAGTGCTACTGCAGTTTATCCTAAGATCTAAAATGATATAGCATGTTTGCTGAGACGCTACCTGTCTCTCGGTCTCGCGTGCCGGAGAGTGGGGCAGGCGTGGGGTGGAGTGACCCGAGCTGGGCGGAGAGGGAGACGCCAGGGTGGAGGAGGTGAGGGACGGAGTAATGAAGGTCCTGCCACTGGCGTCTCTTCCCAAAGAGGAAGGAGGAACTGGGGGTCCATCCAGAGCCACGCTGCTCACACGGCTCTCGATCTCTTCAGCCCTCAGCTCCGTGTTCTCCTTTTCCTCCTGAATCAGCCTGACACACACACACACACACACACACACACACACACAGGATTCATTAAATGGCAGACATTCAAGATTACGGCAAGAAATTTCATTTGTCATGTTATGGAGCACATCATCGTCTCTCTCTGCACAACATCTCACAATCACCTTTCCATGATCAGCAGGTTTCAGACTTTAAAAAAATTCACACACACACACACACACACACACACACACACACACACACACAGACTTTTCATGACTACATTGTCAACTTGACAGCAAATTAATCAATGATTTCATTTGAATTCCAATGTTTTAAGCATCCCTTTAATTCATGACATTTGTTAAGATTTTTTAAAAATATTTTCATTTTAATTTTTGCTAAAACAGCGAAAAAGTACTAAAAAAAAAACAAAAAAATAAACAAAAAAAATATTAAAACTTCAGGAAAAACGTATGGATCTAATAAACGTAATAAAATATATATACACGTTTAAAATAATGATCATAAAATAAAATGTGGAATTTATATAATCATTAAAAGACTAAACATGTTTTTTGTACAGAATAATCAACAACAAAAAACATAGCTTTAGTGAATCTGAAGCTCACTTGATCTCCTTGTTGATGGCCTCCAGCTGCTCCTGAAGCATGATGGCCAGTGTCTGGACGTCCGTCTGTCCGCTGGGAGAAAGCAGCTCAGATCCGAAGAGCGTCTCGCGATCTTCCTCATCGTCGGAGCAGCCGCCCTCGACTCCGCCTTCGAAACCCGGGCCGAGCAAAGCGCCGCTCTCCCATTCGCCGTACTGCACAGGAGAGGAGGAGTTTAGGGATCTGACCTCGCATATATATGTCCAGTGGAACATTAAAAGCAATGTGAAGCTTCTCACCTTGCTGGCGTCTTCTCTGGCTCCACCCCAGCGTCCACGGTGGGCCCGCCTGACCACGCCCCCTGAGCCTGTACTGCCGTAGTGATCCAGGTGAGTGGTGGAGCCAGCAGGTAGAGAACCGCCTCCCTGGGAGTACCTGAGCTCCAGAGCACTGCCAGGAAGAGAGCTGGCGAGGAGAATGGAGAACCATCAGCACTCACTCATTTTTCTTACAGCTACCTGACTGACAGGTGTCATGACTGTGACCTGTTATTATATGACTAAATGTCATTCTCTCATGTGAACTCTTCCTAGAACTTGACATCAATTATTAAACACATGCATTAATACTTGGAGCAAACCCATACGCCAGAAAGTCCATTATAAAGGCCACATAAATCCTCAGCATGTCCACTTCCTGCTAGAGCGCTGCTCTAAATACCACTTCACAAAAATCACTAGAAAAAAGCACGACTCTGCAGTGTTGAGCGCTCAGAGCACCAATGAGGAAGGGGAGGAGGAGGAGCTTACCGAGAGTAGGAGGAGCCGGACCTGCCCCTCAACTGATCCAGTTCCAGCTGCAGCCTTTCTAATTCCGCAATTAGTTGATCCTGATAGAGAGAGAGAGAGAGAGAGAGAGAGAGAGAGAGAGAGTTAAAGAAGGGAAAAAATGAACAAAAATAGCAAAAGAAAAAGTTTGGAAAGAAACAAATGAAGCAAGAGAGAGAGAGAGAGAGAGAGAGAGAGAGAGAGAGAGAAAAGAAAGAAAGAAACAAAGAAAGAAAGGATAAGGACCAAAAAAATAAAAGTAGAGAAAAAAAGGATTTGACAAGGGGAGAAAATGAAAGAAAGTACAGTGACTTGTACAGAAATGTTTCCTAGTGTGTAGCTGTGTGTATTCTGCAAGTGTGTAGTGATGCGTGCAAGTAAGCACTGAGGTGTGCAGGTGTGTACTGATGTGATCAGGTGTGTATTGAGTGGTGCAGGTATGTATTAACATGTGCAGATGTGTATTGAGGTGTGCAGGTGTGTATTGAGTGGTGCAGGTCTGTATTAAGATGTGCAGGTGTTGTGATGTGTGCAGGTGTGGGATAGATTTGTGTAGGTGTATACAGATCTCTGCCAGTGTGTATGATCATATTCAGCTAAATAATATAGGTGTGTAATGATGTATGCAGGTGTGTATTGACCTGTGCAGGTGTGTGTAGTGATGTATGCAGGTGTGTGTAGTGATGTATACAGGTGTGTATTGACCTGTGCAGGTGTGTGTAGTGATGTATGCAGGTGTGTGAAATGATGTATGCAGGTGTGTATTGACCTGTGCAGGTGTGTGTAGTGATGTATGCAGGTGTGTGAAATGATGTATGCAGGTGTGTATTGACCTGTGCAAGTGTTTTGTAGTGATGTATGCAGGTGTGTATTGACTCGTGCAGGTGTGTGTAGTGATGTATGCAGGTTTGTGTAGTGATGTATGCAAGTGTGTATTGACCTGTGCAGGTGTGTGTAGTGATGTATGCAGGGGTGTAGTGATGTATACAGGTGTGTATTGACCTGTGCAGGTGTGTGTAGTGATGTATGCAGGTGTGTGAAATGATGTATGCAGGTGTGTATTGACCTGTGCAAGTGTGTGTAGTGATGTATGCAGGTGTGTATTGACTCGTGCAGGTGTGTGTAGTGATGGTATGCAGGTTTGTGTAGTGATGTATGCAAGTGTGTATTGACCTGTGCAGGTGTGTGTAGTGATGTATGCAGGTGTGTAGTGATGTATACAGGTGTGGGATTGACCTGTGCAGGTGTGTGTAGTGATGTATGCAAGTGTGTATTGACCTGTGCAGGTGTGTGTAGTGATGTATGCAGGTGTGTAGTGATGTATACAGGTGTGTATTGACCTGTGCAGGTGTGTATAGTGATGTATGCAGGTGTGTAGTGATGTATACAGGTGTGTATTGACCTGTGCAGGTGTGTGTAGTGATGTATGCAGGTGTGTGAAATGATGTATGCAGGTGTGTATTGACCTGTGCAGGTGTGTGTAGTGATGTATGCAGGTGTGTATTGACTTGTGCAGATGTGTAGTGATGTATACAGGTGTGTGAAAGTGATGTATTTCAGGTGTGTGAAGTGATGTATGCAGGTGTGTGAAGTGATGTATGCAGGTGTGTGAAGTGATGTATGCAGGTGTGTATTGACTTGTGCAAGTGTGTGTAGTGATGTATACAGGTGTGTGAAGTGATGTATGCAGGTGTGTATTGATCTGTGCAGGTGTGTGAAGTGATGTATGCAGGTGTGTATTGACCTGTGCAAGTGTGTGTAGTGATGTATACAGGTGTGTGAAGTGATGTATGCAGGTGTGTATTAACTTGTGCAGGTGTGTAGTGATGTATACAGGATGTGTGTAGTGATGTATGCAGGTGTGTAGTGATGTATACAGGTGTGTGTAGTGATGTATGCAGGTGTGTAGTGATGTATGCAGGTGTGTATTGACCTGTGCAAGTGTGTGTAGTGATGTATACAGGTGTGTGTAGTGATGTATCCAGGTGTGTAGTGATGTATGCAGGTGTGTATTGACCTGTGCAAGTGTGTGTAGTGATGTATGCAGGTGTGTATTGACTTGTGCAAGTGTGTGTAGTGATGTATACAGGTGTGTGTAGTGATGTATGCAGGTGTGTAGTGATGTATGCAGATGTGTATTGACTTGTGCAGGTGTGTAGTGATGTATGCAGGTGTGTATTGACCTGTGCAAGTGTGTGTAGTGATGTATGCAGGTGTGTATTGACCTGTGCAGGTGTGTGTAGTGATGTATGCAGGTGTGTATTGACCTGTGCAGGTGTGTGGTACTGGTAAATGTACCTTGTTTGCCAGTAGATCATCTTGGATCTTCTTCATATTGGCGAGCTCCTCAGACAGTGCGTTCTGTGAGACAGCAAGGAGTTTTACTTACTTCACACTTGAAAAAAGAGTAAAAAAAAAGAGAGAGAGAGCCACACACCTTCTCCTCGAGAGCAGCCATGCGCTCCTTCAGGTGGAGCTGCAGGCGCTCGTTTGACTCGGACAGCAGCTTGTCCACGGTGTCGGAGAGGCGCTTGTTGTGTTCATCGTTCATCCTCTCCCTCTGTCTCGCCTGTAACAAAGGAGAAAGACGAGAGAGAGAGAGACAGAGAGGGGAGAGAGAGAGACAGAGAGAGAGAGAGAGAGAGAGGAGAGAGACAGAGAGAAGTGAGTGGGAGGAAAAAAAGTGTGTTGGCCTCTGATCAAAAAATGCTTGACTGGCAGAGAGAGCAGGGCAGAGCAAATGTAAAACAAAGCCCACACACACGTGCACACACACACACGCGCGCACACACAGCACACACACGCGCACACACACGCGCGCGCACACACGCACACACACGCGCACACACACGCGCACACACACGCGCACACACACGCGCACAACACACACACACACACACACACACACACACAGCACCAGACTGAATCTCTGCTATGTGAACTCATGCATGGATGTAATTCCACTCTGCAAGTGCACTATAAGAGCATCACATTCTGGAAGATTGGAAATATAAATAAATAGAAAGAAAGAAAAAGAGACACACAGGGTGAAAGAGAGAGACAGACAGAAAGTGAAAGAAAGTGGAACTGATAAAAAAGTAAAGTAATGCATGTTAATAAATGTGTTTAAATGACAGGTTTATATTAATACGCCCATTCCGATACGTTACGGTTGCTATAGCAACCGCTCGTGCACAAGGGCCGTGAAGCCTCGCGGAAGACTAAAGATGCAGGGATTAAGAAAACATTCCATTATGCAACAACAACAAAAAAAAGTGTAATCGTGGAAACGACTTATGGAAGGAGTCTCCAGTGTCAGTGCTGTATCTTTAAAACCGGCAGTTTAGGAATTATGTGGAGATTTAAAATGTAATGATG
>JAUCMX010000016.1:1487383-1504197 GCA_033459395.1 Hemibagrus guttatus | reverse complement strand
CACACCCCCAAACCCCCAAAATACCCCAACAACCCCAAAATTTCCAACCACCCCCAACATATCCCCCAACCACAACCCCAACATATCCCCACACACCCCAAAATATCCCTAACACACCCCCAACAACCCCACAACCCCAAAATATCCCAACACACCCCAACATATCCCCAACATATCCCCCCCCCAAAATATCCCCCGCACACCCCCAACATATCCCTAACAACCCCAACATATCCCAACAACCCCCCCCACACCCCCACATATCCCAACACACCCTTACAAAAATTCCCCCCAAAATACCCCAACATACCCCACATTTCCCAACCACCCCCCATATCCCAACACACCCCCCCATATCCCCAAACACCCCAAAATATCCCAACAACCCCACATTTCCCAACCACCCCCAACATATCCCCAACAACCCCACAAACTAAAATACCCCAACATACCCACAACCCCCCAAAATATCCCCAACAACCCCAACATATCCCCAACACACCCTCAACATATCCCCAACATATTCCAACACACCCCCAACATATCCCCCAACATATCCCAACACACCCTTACATATCCCCAACATACCCTCAACATATCCCCAACATATCCCTAACACACCCCTACATATCCCTAACACACCCTTACATATCCCCAACATACCCTCAACATATCCCCCTCTACATATACCGAATACACCATCAACATATTCCTAACACACCCCCAACGTATCCCCAACACACACCTACATATCCCCAAACATCTCTACATATCCCTAACACACCCCCAACATATCCCTAACACACCCTCAACATATCCCCAACATATCCCCAACACACCCCTTACATATCCCCAACATACCCTCAACATATCCCCAACATATTCCTAACACACCCCCAACATATCCCCAACACACATCTACATATCTCCAAACACCCCTACATATCCCCAGCACACCCCCAACATATCCCTAACACACCCTCAACATATCCCCAGCACACCCCCCAACATATCCCTAACACACCCCTAACACACCCCTGAATATCCCCAACACACCCCTACATATCCCTAACATATCCTCAACATATCCCCAGCACACCCCTACATATCCCTAACACACCCCAAACATATCCCCAACACACCCTCAACATATCCCTAACACACCCTCAAAATATCCCCAGCACACCCCCAACATATCCCTAACACACCCTCAACATATCCCCAACACACACCAACATATCCCCAGCACACCCCCAACATATCCCTAACACACCCTCAACATATCCCCAACACACCACCTACATTTCCCCAACAAACCCCAACACCCCACCCCACCCTCCCAGAAAGACATCACAGCTTTTTCCACATGTCCACATTACCGTCACTCATTACCTTTTCATCCTGCACTGCTCTAAAGTGCTAATGGAGTCTAACAGCGTTCAGATCCGACCACAGACAGGAAGTGAAGAAGTGCACAGCTCTGCATTATACCAACAAACACACACTCACACACTCACACACACACACACACACACACACTATTAAGTGCTGTACGGTATTTGAAAACTGAATCATGTTCACTGCTCAGCTGTTTCGGGTTTTTTGATTTTAAATCAGTGCCGGAAACTGAAATTTATCCAAATTTCCTATTTATAATCTATTTACGTTTATTTAATAACAAAAATATTTCCTCTCTCCGCTCTCCAGAGAGTGAAAATCTATGGCCAGATTTGTGCTGTATTTTGTGAACATCAGTGAAATTGGTTCGTGGATTTGACAAAGCTTTAAACAGATAAAAACTCTGAGGTGATGAATTTTAATTCTAATCAGTGACACACTGATGCGGTGAAGGAGAAATCAAACACTTTTCATCACATTCATTATTTTCCCGGAACGGCACAACACGGAGTGTTTTATTCCTTAACATTACGACACTCTCACCACTCCGAGATTCCAGTTCTCCAGATCTACTGGGATCGGTTCTAACCAGGGAGGATTTCATTTAAGCAAACTGGCGCCTCTCAGACGCCTCTGTTTCTACAGCCATCACAGTGAAGAACACGACGCTGTACGACAAACTGCACTGCTGTAAAGAGAAAATACTCCACACCACAGTCACTGAGGGGTTAAAGGGGAATAACAGAACCGAGCTGAGCGGCAGAACCGAGTTCACCAGCAGAACCGAGTTCACCAGCAGAACTGGGAAGAGTTTCTTTCTTTCTTTCTATATCGTCCTTTCTTTCTATTCCCTTACAATTTTTCTTTCTTTCTTTCTTTTTCTTTCTTTCTTTCATGTCCTTTCTTTCTATTCCCTTACAATTTTTCTCTTTCTTTTTTTCTTTCTTTTGTTCATTCTTTCTTTCTTTCTTTCTGTAATGTCCTTTCTTTCTCTTCCCTTACAATTTCTTTCTTTCTTTCTTTCTTTCTTTCTTTCTTTAATGTCCTTTCTTTCTCTTCCCTTGCAATTTCTTTCTTTCCTTCTTTCTTTCTTTCTTTCTTTCTTTCTTTCTTTCTTTCTTTCTTTCTATAATGTCCTTTCTTTCTCTTCCCTTACAATTTCTTTCTTTCTTTCTCTTTCTGTAATGTCCTTTCTTTCTATTCCCTTACCATTTTTCTTTCTTTCTTTCTTTCTTTCTTTCTATAATATCTTAATAAGTTTAATTCTGTCTATACTGTAGCTGCTTTCTTTCTTTCCTTCCATTAGCTCAAAACCTGACTAGCGCTATGTTGTACGCTCAGAAACATTTCTGGGAAACATTTTCTGTCCCAGTTTTATTTACTCATTGAGACCAGCAGAAAACTGGGATCTGGGACACGCTGTGGGATCTGGTCAGAGGTGAAGGGAGAGAGGAGAGGAGAGGAGAGGAGAGGAGAGGAGAGGAGAGGAGGAGAAAGGGGAGAGGAGAGGAGAGGAGAGGAGAGGAGAGGAGAGGAGAGGAGAGGAGAGGAGAGGAGAGGAGAGGGAGAAAGGGGAGAGGAGAGGAGAGGAGAGGAGAGGAGAGGAGAGGAGAGGAGAGGAGAGGAGAGGGAGAAAGGGGAGAGGAGAGGAGGAGAAAGGGGAGAGGAGAGGAGAGGAAAGGAGAGGAGAGGAGAGGAGAGGAGAGAAGGAGAAAGGGGAGAGGAGAGGAGAGGAGAGGAGAGGAGAGGAGAGGAGAGGAGAGGAGAGGGAGAAAGGGGAGAGGAGAGGAAAGTAGAGGGCCTTGAGAGAACCCCTCTATGAGTGTGATGGTCATGGTGCACATACTTTTGGTAGTATACAATATCAAAATGTCTTCCTTCAGTCCAAAAAGTTCTTCTTCTTCCCCTAAATATGGATGTTCATGAGTTTGTAGAAGAACCATGTATAGGTGTGATGGTCAGGGTGAAGATGTTCTTAGTTATATAGTGTGCTAAGAAGAGGAACTTCAGCATCTTCAGATCATCCAAGCGATAAAAAACATCTTGATGATGAAATTAGCCTACAGGCAACGCTAGCTTCTTTTAGATCTGAGAGTTATGGAATTCTGAAGAAACCTGAGTTTGCTAATATCTTACATAGCTTTACACGCACACACACACACACACACACACACACACACACACACGCTGGTGTACCTGAGGCAGGGCGATGGACAGCTGTCTCTGGAGCGAGTCCTTTTCATGTCCCAATTCCCGGAGGCGGAGCTGCGCCGTTCCCAGACTCTCCTGCGTCTCTCTCAGGCTCTCCAGCAGCCTCTCTCTCTCCGTCAGCATGTTGACCATCAGAGACTCCAGGTTGCCCGTGCTGCCACCCTCGTAACCACCCCCGATGCCCCCCATGCCCCCTCCCATGCCACTCCCACTCCCGGCAGGCGAGGACGGCCCTCCTCCTCCTCCACCGCGACCGTCCTCCGAAATAGTGGGCATCACCTCGCACATCATCCTGAGGCCGGGAAGTGTGAGAGCGGGTCACGTGACTCTGTGTGTGTGTGTGTGTGTGTGTGTGTGTGTGTGTGTGTGTGTGTGTGTGTGTGTGTGTGTGTCTGTGTGTGTAAAACCCTTACAGCTTCCCGTGAAGCGTAAAGCTGTGTACTCTTTAAAGGATGATCCTTTATGTAAACAGGAAGTAATTTTTCATCAACTAACGTCCAGCCTTCTACGATCCTTTCCTCCGAACAAAATGTCCTCCTTCGGTCCTCAAGGTTTTTTCTTCTCCTCTAAATATGGACACTCATCAGAAGCTGGCGTCCCCTCGTTTTCTTCAAATCATCCATTTTTTAAAAATGTACTCTCATCTGTTTAATCAGTAAATAATCTTCGTCTAGAACTCCTCACTTAGGGTGAAGTTTGGGGTGGAGAAAGCGGGTGTGGTCCAGGAAACCAGTAGGAGGACGGTTGGGTCGTGAGGGAGGGGCAGGAGAGGTGGGTGGGGCATAAACCAGGGCTGTCAAACCCTCTAGGGATGATCAGCTACAAGAAAGCTGTGGAGAAGAGAAAAGAGAGAGAACAAATTAGCAAATGAACACAAAGTATAGTAATGGAAATAGGCGTGGTCTCAGTTATCCAATCACAGTCAAGGAAGTGTTGATTCACACATCGCACATCTCACCTAAAACATCTAGCTAGAGCAAAGGCTGCTTCAGATCCAGGTACAAAAATTCTACACACCCCGGTAAAGCTAGCGAGAAAAATCAGAACTTTTCTGTCTTCTAATGTATGAGATAGAAAGCAACAAAAGTTTAGCACCTTAAAAAGTAAGAATCTACCAATGTCCTGATTTATTGATTTTTTTTCTTACTCTTCCTGGTAAACATGCTCCAGATCTACCATCAAGCAGATCTTCTGTGCACAGCCTCGTCATGTCATTCCACAGGGTTTGGATTCCAAAACGTTGACCATCTTCTTCTGAATTTGATTTGTTGACCTGAAGTAGTGCTGGAATGTGCTGTGTTCCTTCATCTTCAGCTTCCACAGCTGCAGATTTTGGAAACCAGCAAGAACCAGCTCCAGATTAAAGCTCCAAAGTCAAGAACCAGCTCCAGACTAAAGCTCCAACCTCAAGAACCAGCTCCAGACTAAAGCTCCAACCTCAAGAACCAACTCCAGACTAAAGCTCCAACCTCAAGAACCAGCTCCTGACTAGAGCTCCAACCTCAAGAACCAGCTCCTGACTAGAGCTCCAACCTCAAGAACCAGCTCCAGACTAAAGCTCCAACCTCAAAAAACAGCTCCAGACTAAATCTCCAACCTCAAGAACCAGCTCCAGACTAAAGCTCCAACCTCAAGAACCAGCTCCAGACTAAAGCTCCAATGTCAAGAACCAGCTCTAGACTAAAGCCCCAACCTCAAGAACCAGCTCCAGACTAAAGCTCCAATGTCAAGAACCAGCTCCAGACTAAAGCTCCAATGTCAAGAACCAGCTCCAGACTAAAGCTCCAATGTCAAGAACCAGCTCTAGACTAAAGTTCCAACCTCAAGAACCAGCTCCAGACTAAATCTCCAACCTCAAGAACCAGCTCCAGACTAAAGCTCCAATGTCAAGAACCAGCTCTAGACTAAAGCTCCAATGTCAAGAACCAGCTCTAGACTAAAGCTCCAACCTCAAGAACCAGCTCTAGACTAAAGCTCCAACCTCAAGAACCAGCTCCAGACTAAAGCTCCAATGTCAAGAACCAGCTCTAGACTAAAGCTCCAATGTCAAGAACCAGCTCTAGACTAAAGTTCCAACCTCAAGAACCAGCTCCAGACTAAATCTCCAACCTCAAGAACCAGCTCCAGACTAAAGCTCCAATGTCAAGAACCAGCTCTAGACTAAATCTCCAACCTCAAGAACTAGCTCCAGACTAAAGCTCCAACCTCAAGAACCAGCTCCAGACTAAAGCTCCAATGTCAAGAACCAGCTCTAGACTAAAGCTCCAATGTCAAGAACCAGCTCTAGACTAAAGCTCCAACCTCAAGAACCAGCTCTAGACTAAAGCTCCAACCTCAAGAACCAGCTCCAGACTAAAGCTCCAATGTCAAGAACCAGCTCTAGACTAAAGCTCCAATGTCAAGAACCAGCTCTAGACTAAAGTTCCAACCTCGAGAACCAGCTCCAGACTAAATCTCCAACCTCAAGAACCAGCTCCAGACTAAAGCTCCAATGTCAAGAACCAGCTCTAGACTAAATCTCCAACCTCAAGAACTAGCTCCAGACTAAAGCTCCAACCTCAAGAACCAGCTCCAGACTAAAGCTCCAATGTCAAGAACCAGCTCTAGACTAAAGCTCCAATGTCAAGAACCAGCTCTAGACTAAAGCTCCAACCTCAAGAACCAGCTCTAGACTAAAGCTCCAACCTCAAGAACCAGCTCCAGACTAAAGCTCCAATGTCAAGAACCAGCTCTAGACTAAAGCTCCAATGTCAAGAACCAGCTCTAGACTAAAGTTCCAACCTCAAGAACCAGCTCTAGACTAAAGCTCCAATGTCAAGAACCAGCTCTAGACTAAAGCTCCAATGTCAAGAACCAGCTCTAGACTAAAGTTCCAACCTCAAGAACCAGCTCTAGATTAAAGCTCCAATGTCAAGAACCAGCTCTAGACTAAATCTCCAACCTCAAGAACCAGCTCTAGACTAAATCTCCAACCTCAAGAACCAGCTCCAGACTAGAGCTGGGTAAGTTTGTGTCTTGCCTTTTGCAACATTTTGAAGGAACGTCCTGTTCTCAGTGATGTCACGCTGGTTCTCCAGTTGTTAATGATGACCTTCACTATGTTCCATGCTACTGAACATCTAAAGCTTTGGAAAGTCCTGATCGAGACGCTTCAATTCTGAGTAATATAACAAACTAGAACATTCTAGAGGAAGTTTTTTATTAGGGGTTAATCAGAATCGCTTCACAGCGGAAAGGAAGTTGATCGTTACATTTGAACCTGATTGGTTTGTTCGGAGCAGAGTCACATGACCTGTTCTAAAAGGGTGTGTACACTTTAAAGCACTTTAATGGAAGCTGTAAATGCTAACAGGGGTGTGTAGACTTTTTATATCCGCTGTAGACACAACATCATCTCCAAAGCTTCTTACATCATAAGACATCTTAGAAATGTAAGGATTCTGTACAACGAGCCTCGATTATCACTCGGCCTCGAAGCGAGCGGAAACAAAACGTCCGCAGTGGCATGGAAACTCAGATTCAGCAACAATTAAATCATCAGATTAGCAATCACATGTGCACACGCTAGCATGAGTATTAAAGCTACAACCTGTTCCTGCACAGTTACACACCGCTTGCTAGTTTCGTTCAGTTGAATCATAGCTCAGGGTGTAAAGACATCTCTAAACCACACAAGCTGAAATTCAGTCTGATTAAATCCTACAGAACCTCGTGCTTTGTTCCAAAAATCCAACCACAATGCCGTTGGACAACCTGCTAATAACAGTGCGCCGGGATTTAACCCTCACTTCATAACTATCTAAAGACAATGATGCAGCGGCGCTTTAGTCCTTCAGTCTTTCTAGCTCTCTCACCTCGTCAGCTGCTAGCATCGTCCCCCTGTGACATCAGAGCGAGTGCTAACTTCACACAGGAATAAGGGACCTAGTCAACAATTCAGCAACACGATCGCTGAACACATCACGTTTCACTATGAAAGGATTTGATGTGTTTTAAAGCGCAGCGTGTCAAGCGGTTGATCGATAAACGTGGTCCGGGAGCGGCGGGAACAAGTGAAGAACGTTCCTTTAATCCAGTGTTTTAACAGCAGCTTACACACAAAAATGAGCAAAATGTGCTTTTAGATCAAATATTTATAATAAGCAGTTACTAAAGTATCTAAAGCTACACATCTCTCTATATTTACTGACATTTTTGACTTGTTTTCACACTTCAGGCTTCTCCGTCTAGTTCATAAATATTAATTTAGAAACAACAACAAAACATTGTGAACATTTTTCTACTGCAAACAAACACAAAAACACAACAGCTTCCGTATTTCCTCGAAGCTAACTATGAAACTAATAATAAAAAAATATCTACTTTCATAATATGTAATACACCGATCAGGTATAACATCATGAGCAGTGAGAGGTGAAGTGAATAAGACTGAGTATCTCCTCATCATGGCACCTGTTAGTGGGTGGGATATATTAGGCAGCAAGTCAACATTTTGTCCTCAAAGTTGATGTGTTAGAAGCAGGAAAAATGGACAAGCGTAAGGATTTGAGCGAATTTGACGAAGGGCCAAATTGTGATGGCTAGACCACTGGATCAGAACATCTCCAAAACTGCAGCTCTTGTGGGGTGTTCCCGGTCTGCAGTGGTCAGTATCTATCAAAAGTGGTCCAAGGAAGGAACAGTGGTGAAGCGGTGAAAGGACATGAAAGGCCAAGGCTCATTAATGCACGTGGGGAGCGAAGGCTGGCCCGTGTGGTCCGATCCAACAGACGAGCTACTGTTGCTCAGATTGCTGAAGAAGTTAATGCTGGTTCTGATAGAAAGGAGTCAGAATACACAGTGCATAACGGGTCAGGGCTGTTCTGGCAGCAAAATGTGGACCAAGAAAATATTAGGCAGTTGGTCATAGATTTGAAATCAAAAGCTATGATAATAGTATCAGTATCCGAACACTTCCATCTGTTTAAACCTGTAATCCAGATCCCAGACCTAATCTGACACTGGAGACTCCTTCAGACGTGTGAAAGCAGCACCGTGAGATTCAAGAATTTGAATAACTTTAAACGTAAATAAATAAAACATGTTATTGGCTCTCGCTCATGTCCTGCATGATAAGCAGCACCGATTCCAGTTTATGAGCTTATTGACGAGCCGGATGCGACCGTTACAGCATCTGACCATCTGTGGTCCAGCGCGATCTGGTGATAAACATGTTCAGTGAACTGAAGAGGTGTGAAGAGAAGAGGAGGAACATCAGCGAACTGCAGACTAAACACGTGAAGACGTAAAACAGCTCCAAACAGCTCCGTGTGTCTATCAGCCTTACAGTATGACGTGTGATCATTGTTTTACATCATCACGCTGTTTCATCATGTGATCTGAAACTGCACAAAGTAACTGGAGTGTAAACACACACACGTGATCGCAGGAGAGTAAAAAGAAAAGCACGTGTTGAAAATACGTGAATCAGGTGGGAAAACACGTGAGGTTAAATTCATCACGCACAAAAAACACATGAAAATATGGATCATGTGGAAAAGTCGGATGTCAATCAAACTTGATCAGTGAATCGTTTGAATACTACACGTGAAAAATGAATCATGTGACAAAAACGTGAAAACAAGTGACTCGTGAAAATAAAAGCATGTGCCTAATTTAAGAAGAACAAGTCGTGAGAAAAGCTTCACGTGAGAATGAATAAATTCTGAACAAAATCAAACATGAAGAATTAAATCACATGAGAGAGTCACATGTAAAATAAATGAATCATGTTCCAAAAAAACTAAAAAAAAATAAACACATGAAAAATAAATGAATCGTGTGAAAAATCACACGTGGGAAATGAATCGTGAAAGGAAAACAAGTAAAATAAATATGTCATGTGAAAACATCCCCTGAAAAATAAATGAATCGACAAAATCGAACATGAAAATGAAAGAATCGTGTGAATAAATGAATCATGAATCACTCGGCAGAATCAATCGTGTGAGAAACGATATGAGGAAAAACTAAACGAATCGTGTGGAAGAATACGTGTCAGAACTCACGTGTGAAAACACAGAGATCACGTGGAGGATGAATGGCGTGAGAAATCACATGCTGCGATCGAAGAATCATAATGGTGGGGAACACGAGTCATCGAATCATGGGAGGAATCACATGCGAAAATGAAAGAGTCGTGTGAACAAATGAATCTCGGGGAAGCTCAGATGGTAACATTGATTCATTTAAAACGTCAATCGTGTGTATAAATAAAAAAAATCATGCATAAATGTGGGAATAGATAATAATAACAATAATAATAATAACAATAACAACAACAATAATAATAATAATAATAATAATAATAATAATAATAATAATAATAATAGATAACAATAATTTGTGGGAAAAGAATTACAATTACACTGCATGTGAAAATGTGTGAACATCTTAACATTGTGTAAATACGCAGGTAGGTACATACGTCAGGTGTGTGTGTGTGTGTGTGTGTGTGTGTGTGACAGGAGAGAGAGAGAGAGAGAGAGAGAGAGAGAGAGAGAGAGAGAGAGACTTCTATAACAGATAAAGCCCACACTTACAGTGTAGTCAGAATGGTTAAGGATTTTTAGGCCTCTCTTCTTTGCCTGGTTTGAAAGCAGGCCGCATTCGAGGCGGAGGCGATAAAGCTCATCACCGAGAACGCAAATCCATTTCTATTTTGGTCCTCTCTCCCTCTCTCTCTCTCTCTCTCTCTCTCTCTCTCTCTATCCATTACACACCTCTACCTGTCAAATCATTTACAAATAGCGTTTTGGTCCCTCCTTTAATCTGTATGTTTTTTTGGGGGGCAATTAAGCCTCGTTAGGAATAAGGTGCATGCATCCGCGCGTATGTAGAAGCCATCAGGCTCGTAATGGAGGCGAGGGAGAGATGCAAAGATGCAAGACGCGCGCGCGTGCGTGTGTGTGTGTGTGTGTGTGTGCAGACAGACGGACAGACAGGCGCACGGAGAGACGGACGGACAGACAGACAGACAGACAGGGAGGAGATGGGTAAACGCATGCAGAGATGTCACATTTTACAAAAGATCCGACTTCAGTCGCTGCAAAAAATGGTGTGGAGATGAAAGAATAAGAAAATAAATAAATAAATAAATAAATAAAAAACCCTCACACGCACAAACCACATCTTCTCCATCTCAGCATCACCGGGGTGGTGTTTAGGAAGCTAACGGACGCTGTGGCGTCTCATCCACCATTACGCGCTCACACATGAAGAAGAGGAGGAAGAAGAAGAAGAAGAAGAAGAAGAAGAAGAAGAAGAAGAAGAAGAAGAAGACACTCTGCACTAAAATGATTGAATATTTTACCGACGACGTTGCAGCCATTGCATCACTCCTTCCTCCCCGTTATATCCCCTCAGCATCCTTCCGCCTCCCCCCACCTCCTCCTCCTCGCCCTCCTCACAGCTGGCCGATAATAATACACACAGACACACACACACACACACACACACACACACACACACACACTGATGGGGGGAAATAAGGCACGGATGCGCGCGCCGTTATCCGCCGGTTCTCACCCTTGTCATCGCCGGTGCTGTTTTCCGTCACAGCCGCCCAAAATCCATCCGAGATTTCCGTCTGATTTTAATTTCTATTTAATTCCCTTCACCCTTACATATGTAAGGACACAGCGACTACAGACAATCCCAGTCTCTCTCTCTCTCTCTCTCTCCCTCTCTCTCTCTCTCTCTCTCTCTCTCTCACACACACACACACACACACACACACACACACACACACACACAGACACACACACATACACACACTCACACACACTACATCAAGGGTTGCCAGATTGGGTCGTCTCTCAATCCCGATTTAAATCCCTCCCCTTCCCGCTGTAAACCAACCCTCATTATCCAAACGTTCTAATGAACCAAATTGCATTCAGGTCACGTGGAGGTTGGGAAGACTTCCGGTTGTTTCGATTTGAAGCAGTTGTAGACTTGCTGACGTTTGAGACGACTTAACGACTTGATTTTTTAAAACGAGCCTTAATCTAAATCTCAGAGACAAATCACAGATTTTGCACCACTTATCAACTATTTCCATTGATCCCCAGCAATCATCAGTCATCACTGTTGCTCTTGACGACCAATCACTGCTCACCACTGCTTTCTGGCAATCACTGATTATCATTTTCCCAAACAGACCAATCATCAGTGTTCCAACCAATCACTGATCATCAGTGTTCCAACCAATCACTGATCATCAATGTTCCAACCAATCACTGATCATCAATGTTCCAACCAATCACTGATCATCAGTGTTCCAACCAATCACTGATCATCAATGTTCCAACCAATCACTGATCATCAGTGTTCCAACCAATCACTGATCATCAGTGTTCCAACCAATCACTGATCATCAATGTTCCAACCAATCACTGATCATCAATGTTCCAACCAATCACTGATCATCAGTGTTCCAACCAATCACTGATCATCAATGTTCCAACCAATCACTGATCATCAGTGTTCCAACCAATCACTGATCATCAATGTTCCAACCAATCACTGATCATCAATGTTCCAAAGAATCACTGATCATCAGTGTTCCAACCAATCACTGATCATCAATGTTCCAACCAATCACTGATCATCAGTGTTCCAACCAATCACTGATCATCAATGTTCCAACCAATCACTGATCATCAGTGTTCCAACCAATCACTGATCATCAATGTTCCAAAGAATCACTGATCATCAGTGTTCCAATCAATCACTGATCATCAATGTTCCAACCAATCACTGATCATCAGTGTTCCAACCAATCACTGATCATCAATGTTCCAACCAATCACTGATCATCAATGTTCCAAAAATCACTGATCATCAGTGTTCCAACAATCACTGATCATCAATGTTCCAACCAATCACTGATCATCAGTGTTCCAACCAATCACTGATCATCAATGTTCCAACCAATCACTGATCATCAATGTTCCAACCAATCACTGATCATCAGTGTTCCAACCAATCACTGATCATCATGTTCCAACCAATCACTGTTCATCAATGTCCAACCAATCACTGATCATCAGTGTTCCAACCAATCACTGATCATCAGTGTTCCAACCAATCACTGTCATCATGTTCCAACCAATCACTGATCATCAATGTTCCAACCAATCACTGATCATCAATGTTCCAACCAATCACTGATCATCAGTGTTCCAACCAATCACTGTTCATCAATGTTCCAGCCAATCACTGATCAGTGTTCCAACCAATCACTGATCATCAATGTTCCAACCAATCACTGATCATCAGTGTTCCAACCAATCACTGATCATCAGTGTTCCAACCAATCACTGATCATCAGTGTTCCAACCAATCACTGATCATCAATGTTCCAACCAATCACTGATCATCAGTGTTCCAACCAATCACTGATCATCAGTGTTCCAACCAATCACTGATCATCAATGTTCCAACCAATCACTGATCATCAGTGTTCCAACCAATCACTGATCATCAATGTTCCAACCAATCACTGATCATCAATGTTCCAACCAATCACTGATCATCAGTGTTCCAACCAATCACTGATCATCAATGTTCCAACCAATCACTGATCATCAGTGTTCCAACCAATCACTGATCATCAGTGTTCCAACCAATCACTGATCATCAGTGTTCCAACCAATCACTGTTCATCAATGTTCCAACCAATCACTGATCATCAATGTTCCAACCAATCACTGATCATCAGTGTTCCAACCAATCACTGATCATCAGTGTTCCAACCAATCACTGATCATCAGTGTTCCAACCAATCACTGATCATCAATGTTCCAACCAATCACTGATCATCAGTGTTCCAACCAATCACTGATCATCAGTGTTCCAACCAATCACTGATCATCAGTGTTCCAACCAATCACTGATCATCAGTGTTCCAACCAATCACTGATCATCAATGTTCCAACCAATCACTGATCATCAGTGTTCCAACCAATCACTGATCATCAGTGTTCCAACCAATCACTGATCATCAGTGTTCCAACCAATCACTGATCATTAGTGTTCCAACCAATCACTGATCATCAGTGTTCCAACCAATCACTGATCATTAGTGTTCCAACCAATCACTGATCATCAATGCTGCAACCAATCACTGATCATCAGTGTTCCAACCAATCACTGATCATCAATGCTCCAACCAATCACTGATCATTAGTGTTTTCCTGCCCTTGCATTTTTTTTCTTGGAGATATTTACAGTAATGAAGGTGAATTCCATCAATATCTCTTTCCTTCATATCTCTTCCTCGACTTCATTTTCTTTGTGCTTTTGACATGAATAAAAGATTTTGTAAGACACAGAAATAGTTCTTCGGTGGAGGCGGAGCCAAAGACAAATTCTCGCTATAAGAGACGTTTGCAATAATAATCCAGAATTTGTGTAGTTTACATTTTGATGCTCCTCCTACACACACACACTTTAATATTATGGGATGTGTGTGTAGATTCACGCCGTTTATTGCAAATAAAGTCAATTTCCAGGTTTTAGTTCTATAAAATATTTTCTGGGGGGTATCTTAACTGTATTTTTCCATTTTAATTCACTGTTTTGAGAAGAAATACACATCACTTATTACAGCTAGTTGGCTAGCTTGCTGCTAGCAAAAGATCGTCAGGGCTTCCGTGTTTTTTTTCTGTTCTGATGAGAAAACCCCAATCTGGCAACCCGTCTTCATGTCTCCCTCTAGTGGCGCTCAATGGTATTATATCTCCTTACTTGTATTACACACACACACACACACACACACTCTCTCTCTCTCTCACACATACACACACACACACTCTCTCTCTCTCACACATACACACACACACACACTTTCTCTCAGTATGTAATAACATTTATTTAGATGGACTCTGACCCTGTGCTTCTTTTTTCTAATCCTTCATGCACTAATATCTGTGTGTGTATATTACAACCAATGTATTGTGCATGAGGATAATGGTGCTGTGAGCATGATGTCTGTGTGTGTGTGTGTGTGTGTGTTTCCAGCATCCCAGAGAGTACCAGTCAAATAACACAAAGACACCAGCGGATTCTTTCAACCAATCAGAGCCGAGAAGAGGAGGGTCCTCACACTGATGCGAGCCAATCAGGTGTCAGGAGAAAACGGGGGTGCCAGGGGGGTTGATTAGAGAAGGTGGTGGAGAAGGAGGTGGAGGAGGAGGAGGGAGGGGGTGAGTGGGAGCAGGGTGGGGTAGGGGAGGAGGCTCCCTGAAGGGATGACGTAATGGGTTTTTTAGAGGATGATGTCATCTCTAGTGCACAAGGGAAGGATTTAAAGCCACAGAGATCGTCTCGCTCGCCTCCGTCGTCTCGTGGCTTGTTGATAATTAGCAGCGAAGCGGCTTCTTCTCCTTCGTTATACTTCTAACAGTTGATGTGAAGGTGTCAGGTGCTTTTGGTGACTTTTTTTCTCACAGAAGGATCAGGAGAAGCTGCATCGCATCGCTTATCTCATGCATTTTTTCCCTCCCCCCCCCACTCCTGGTGTTTACTAGCAGTTCTGCTGATGAGTCTCATGCTGTTCTGGGAAATTCAGGTTGCATACACACACACACACACACACACACACACACACACACACACACACACACCTTCAACCTGCGTTTGTTCTATAAGGATGCACCAATACGATACGATGCGACACCGCGATAACCGAAACGCTGCATGTCATCACACCAGGAGAACCCTAAAGTAAAAAGAAGAATAAAATAAAACACACATCCATAAACCTTACAGTTTATGGATGTATGTATAAACCCTACCATCCTCCGGTCGCCATGGCAACAGAGGCAGCACAGCCGGCATGTTTGTCTGGAGCTCGCGGCATCGGCAGCATCCGGCTCTGAGCGGAGAGCAGCAGCTGAAGCAGCAGATGATGGGGGAAGCCCTCAGAGAAAACGTCCACGCACCATATCCTCGCTCCTTTATACGGGTCAGGGAAAGGACAGAGGTCAGAGGTCACAGCGAGCGGCTGTTACACGGAAAGCAGGACGCAAGGAAACAAAATACAGAAGTCTTATTTAAATAGGACTCGTTTTAATCGTTAATGATCACATGATTAAAAATGAATACTTAAAAATATATATATTTACACACTTTTTTTTAAAAAGTTAAAATATTTACACACTTTTTAAAAAAAAAAAAAAAGCTAAAATATTTGCTTACATTTACATGCAGAAAATAAAACGAAAAAAGAAGAGGAAGACTGCATTTGCATCTGCAAATTTGATAAATAAATATAAATATATATAAAGAAAAAATAAAAATAATAGTTAAGTAAAAAATGTAATAAAATATAAATATTTAAAATTAAAAAAATAAACAATTAAGTAAAAAATTATGCAAAAAGAAATAATTTTGTATTAATTAAATACATAAAAATAATAGATAACTGATACCAGTTCTGTCGTGATGTCTTCCTGCAGGATGTGCAGACGTTTATTATTCACTGTGGAATTTTATTTTAATTAATAGATTATCAAGCTGCTGAAGGGAAACAAGAGGAAGTTGCAGGTCACAATAATGACCTAAAAAAGGTAATAAAAAACGATTTTTTCATGTGTTTATTCCTGTTCTCCCTTCTTATAGCAGCTATAAACGTTCATTCCTTCACCATCCTCGCCTCTCTCTCTCTCTCTCTCTCTCTCGTTACTCGGAAACCTTAAGAGCCCTACCCTCTGACCTGAGCTGCACTATGTCTTGGAACATTAACCAACACCTTCTGACCAATCAGAGTCCAGAAGTCATCAGCGCTGTGGAGAACACACTCTCAGAGAAATCTGATGTGAGAGAAGAGCTGAAACTCCTCCCTGGGGCTGGAGTTTTATCGGATGTGACGTTTGCTTCACGCTGGTGAGAAAAGATTCATCTAAATCCAGCAGAGTGATCAGATATCAGCGTCAAGACCAGCGCTAAATAATCAGCGTGAGAGAGAGAGAGAGTGTGTGTGTGTGTGTGTGTGTGTGTGGAGAGAGCGCCCTCTTCCTGATGATCTGTGTTACTGCGACGTGTCCCACATACAGACAGAACGACTCTCACTGAATAATCAGCGTGATGTCATATGACCAACACCGTCTTTATATAGACGCTTCATGAATATTGATATGTATACCTTAATGTTGTTCCAG
>JAUCMX010000016.1:1479883-1484883 GCA_033459395.1 Hemibagrus guttatus | reverse complement strand
AGATCTCCAGATGGGGACGTGTCTATACTCGTCACATGAACATTACAAACATCTCCTCCATTCAGGGCTCGGGGTTAAAGGTCATCAGCTTTCAGCACTTGATCATTTAAAAAAGAAAATGGCAGCACTTACACCTGAGTCTCGTCTGTGCAGCTTAATTACCATGCACAGAAAAATGAGTCAGGACATGCTGTAGGGTCTGATCAGTGTGTGTGTGTGTGTGTGTGTGTGTTAAATAACTGAGCATGACAAAGTAAAGACAAAGAATGATCAAGATCGATCATTTGTAATCAGCTGAATCCATAAACATAACAAAATCCTAATTAACATCATTAATCTACAGTGATCTGGCTCGGGAGGCGTGGCCTATCAACCCTGCCCTTTTTTGAAGAGTAAAGTGCAGTTAGAATAAAGAAGAAGAATAAAGTGCAGCTCCATCATCAGAGCCGAATAAACACGTTTCCAACACACTGCCATCTAGAGGACAGTAGGAGTAATGCACAGTGAAATAGAGGAAAAAATTCCTTTCCTCAGCTCTCTCATTCTCGCTGATCAGGGAGAGAAAGGACCAGAGACTGTTTGAGACACACACAAAAAAAATCGAGAAATTAAACAAAATCAAATCTAAATGATTAAAACCTGAATATTTACAAAAGTCTGAAAAAAAAGTAAAAATCTGATTCCTGTTAAACAGGAAGAATGAAAATGATGAAGAAGAATATTTCACACATTTGATATCTGCTTTCTAAAATAACAGTCCCTTAGATATAGAAGTGAAATGATAAAAACGGACATTTTGCCATGTTTGCTTAAACTTTCCTAAAAAAAAAAAAAATTAAATAAAATGAAAAATAAATTTAAAAAATCCCTCGCAGCATGGGATAAAATCGTCTCCAGATTTATACAGAAGAAAAAAACCTAGGAATTTATTTTATTTAAATAAAAAATAAAAATAAAGAAAATTTTAATTCATTTTCAAAATACAATAAAAAAGAGGAAAGATTGTTGCTGTTATTATTTTTATTATTTTTTTATATAATTAAAACAGAAATGAAGTGAAGACCTGAGATGGACAGAATGAAGATAAAGGTGTGACGGAGTCATCTGCTACTCCTGAGCTCCCAGTGATCCTGACCACTTCTTCACTCTGGACCTGCCTGATCCATCGTGATGCTCCACTTCTGGGTGGAGTCTCAGCACTTGGTGGAGCTCACTGCTGTGGACCAGCTGGAGATACAGGGACTGCTGTGGAAAGAACCAGCTGGAGATCATGGAGACGACCCCGGTTTTGTGCTCGAGTCTCCATCGCTGAACATTTGACAGTTTCAGGAGGAAGAAATAAATCTAAAATGGATTCAGAAACCAAGCTGATGCTCAAAAGCTCCACTTCGCTGTATACAGCCAGAGAAAGGACGTTATTTTTAATAACTATATAAATAAAACTGAATAGAATTAAAAGTGAGAGAACAGCAACAATTTACCTACTTGTGGAAAGAAAGAAAACAGAAAATGGGGGGAAGAGAGAGACAGAGAGAATGTGTGTGAGAGAGAGAGAGAGAGAGAGAGAGAGAGAGAAGAAAAAGAACGAGAGAGAGAGAGATAGAGAGATGGTGCAAGAAAGAGAGAGAGTGTAAGTGAGTGAGTACGTGAGAGAGAGAGAAAAGGAGAAGAAAAAGAATGAGAGAGAGATATAGAGAACAGAAAAGAACAAGGGAGAGAGAAAAAGAAGAAAAAGAATGAGATATAGAGAACAGAAAAGAATGAGAGAGAGAGAGACAGAGAGAAAGACAGAAAAGAGAAAATAATGAGAGAGAGAGAGAGAGAGAGAGTGTAAGTGAGTGTGTGAGTGAGAGAGAGAGATAGAGATGAGAAAAAGAATGAGAGAGAGATATAGAGAACAGAAAAGAACAAGGGAGAGAGAAAAAGAAGAAAAAGAATGAGATATAGAGAACAGAAAAGAATGAGAGAGAGAGAGAGACAGAGAGAAAGACAGAAAAGAGAAAATAATGAGAGAGAGAGAGAGAGAAGAAAAATAAGAGAGAACAAGAGAGAGACAGAGAGTGTAAGTGAGTGTGTGAGTGAGAGAGAGAGATAGAGATGAGAAAAAGAATGAGAGAGAGATATAGAGAACAGAAAAGAACAAGGGAGAGAGAAAAAGAAGAAAAAGAATGAGATATAGAGAACAGAAAAGAATGAGAGAGAGAGAGAGAGACAGAGAGAAAGACAGAAAAGAAAATAATGAGAGAGAGAGAGAGAGAGAGAGAGAGAGTGTAAGTGAGTGTGTGAGTGAGAGAGAGAGATAGAGATGAGAAAAAGAATGAGAGAGAGATATAGAGAACAGAAAAGAACAAGGGAGAGAGAAAAAGAAGAAAAAGAATGAGATATAGAGAACAGAAAAGAATGAGAGAGAGAGAGAGACAGAGAGAAAGACAGAAAAGAGAAAATAATGAGAGAGAGAGAGAGAGAGAGAGAGAGAGAGAGAGAGAAGAAAAATAAGAGAGAACAAGAGAGAGACAGAGAGTGTAAGTGAGTGTGTGAGAGAGAGAGAGATAGAGATGAGAAAAAGAATGAGAGAGAGATATAGAGAACAGAAAAGAACAAGGGAGAGAGAAAAAGACGAAAAAGAATGAGATATAGAGAACAGAAAAGAATGAGAGAGAGAGAGAGAGAGAGGGAGAGAGGGAGAGAGAGAGACAGAAAAGAGAAAATAATGAGAGAGAGAGAGAGAGAGAGAGAGAGAGAGAGACAGACAGAGAGTGTAAGTGAGTGTGTGAGTGAGAGAGAGAGAGAGAGAGATAGAGAGGAGAAAAAGAAAGAGAGAGACTGACGTTTGAGGGTCGTTTATTTAAACCACTTATTTGTTCACTTTAGCAGCTTTTTACACATTCACATGGGAAAATTAATAAATAAATAAGTAAACAAAAATAAATAAATAAATAAAATAGATAAAGATCATAAAGATAAATAAATAATTAAATGAATAATTAAAACACACAGGAAGTTGATGTGAACTCTGGTGCACACAGCTCCCCCATAACCCCACATCAGCTGGAACTGTTCAAGGTCACTCACACTTTTATAAAAGCTGAAATCCACAAAGATCCTTGTCTTTACCAGTCCCTGAAAAATGGCCGTTACATCATGTTGTGTGTTCTGTGTCCCTGTGGTTTTTTTGCTGCTGTAGATGGCCATCTTCGCCTAGCGCAGAATAAAATTGATCAGCTGACACTTGAACCTTTCTTTTCTGGTGTATTTAAAACCAAGGACAAAAACCTGTGGGGTAAAAAGGCGTTAAAGCACTCAAAAACACTCGCTAAAACTCTAAAAAGAGGATGAAGCCTAAAACAGTTCATAACAGCATGAAACACTGTTTCTCTCTGTAAACAAAAAGGACACTCGTGTGTGACCTCTGGGTTTAAAATGCAGATAAAAGTGTTTAAAGAGACAATGCCATGCAGTATTGTCCACTGCAGGTCACCTGTTCTTTTAGTTAACGGTCGTTTGTACAATGTTCACCACTCTGGCTTTACCTCATCATTCAGCCCAAGGACACTGCGCCAGGGCGTGTCCACCCTCCCGTTTAACCATCTCTTGTTATACACTTTGACACACAGTTTGTAGAGACTCTTACCAGAGGCTGTGTTAAGCCCCATAGATGTTCTTTCCCCATCTCCCAGAAGGGGACCCGAGACCTCTGGCAGATTGTGTACCAGAACAAGAACTGGACTGGGCTCACCCTCCACAGGGCTGACCACCCCGGCACAGTAGTCCCTGAGCTGTAGTCGCTTCTCTGATGTGAGTGCAGACCTCCATCTCTGTAAAAGCTGTGCAACCATGTGTACAGACTTCACCCCATCCGTGCTGCTACATCGTTTGAGTGAGCAAAGTCCGGTCCTGACAGTTCCACCAAATGCCGCAGTGTCACAGTCCTTGTGGAGATCAACGCTCTAGTTAAGGCTGGAGAAATCCTGCTCATGAAATCCAGCCGAGCGCCATGGATGAGAGGTTCGTCGAGAAGCCAGCAAAGAGATGAGCAGTCCTCCCTCTGCATTCTGAAATGGTTAAAAACTCTAAAAATCCCTTGATAAGAAGCAGGTAATCCAGCTAGGTTTAGTTGTTTAGTATCCATTAAAAACAGTGACCTGTCCAGGCCCCATCCTCCCACTGTGTGTGGTATTCCATTAGCAGCTGCTCTCCATGAGAGGTTCTCTGGGCCAGTGAGGAGCTTCTGCACAAAACACAGACGAAATGCTACAGTCCTGCTGGATAAGTGGATAAGTCCTTGTCCGCTCTCTTCCTTGGGTAGGTATAGGATGCTTTGGGGTAACCAGTGCAGCTTGTCCCAGAAGAAGTCGACCATCATGGCCTGCAGGTCTGCTAAAAGTTTTGGAGGGGGGTCAATACAGGCCAGTCTGTGCCATAACATTGCAGCAACTAGGTTATTAACAACCAAAGTTCTTCCCTTATACGACATCCTTGAGACAAGCCATTTCCATTTATTCAGACATCCTTTTACCTTTTCGCCTATGGCTTCCCAATTTTTCTTAACATAGCTACTGTCTCCCAGGTACACTCCCAAATATTTAAAACCACCTGTTTTCCATGTTAAATTTATCTGGGAGACATGGTTCTGGGAGACATGGTTCTGGGAGACATGGTTCTGGGAGACATGGCTCCCCACCTTTCCAATCCCCGACTAAAATGGCTTCACTTTTCGTCCAGTTTACTTTTGCAGACGATATCACATTAAACGTTCTTATGGTGTCACTTAAAATATCAACGTCTCTCTGTTCATTCACCATCACAACAACATCATCTGCATAGGCTGATACACAGTATGGGGTATTACATCATGGTATTGACAGACCAGTAATCTTGCCCTGCCTAATACCCCTATACGCTTTAAAAGGTACACATAAACCACCGTTAACTTTCAGTATGCTCTCAATGTCACTATACAGCACCTGGATCATGGCTCTGAACCCGGGGTTGAACCTAAA
>JAUCMX010000016.1:1454883-1474883 GCA_033459395.1 Hemibagrus guttatus | reverse complement strand
GAGCTTGGATGCAAAAAGAGCCGGAGGAAGAAGAACAGGAAAAGTCTGTGGAGGAAAAGGAGTTGGAGGTGATCGAGTCTACAGAACAGAGGGAGGACATGGTGCTGAAGATGAAGCCAGAGGAGGACACGGAGATAGACATGGAGCTGGAGGACACTGAGATAGACATGGAGCTGGAGGACATTGAGATAGACATGGAGCTGGAGGACACTGAGATAGACATGGAGCTGGAGGACATTGAGATAGACATGGAGCTGGAGGACACTGAGATAGACATGGAGCTGGAGGACATTGAGATAGACATGGAGCTGGAGGACACTGAGATAGACATGGAGCCGGAGGAGGACACTGAGATAGACATGGAGCTGGAGGACATTGAGATAGACATGGAGCTGGAGGACACTGAGATAGACATGGAGCTGGAGGAGGACACTGAGATAGACATGGCATTAGAGGAGGACATTGAGATAGACATGTTGTCTTTGAGGACAACAACCATCTAATGTCCATTGTTAAAAGTTCTGTACAAATAAAATTGAATTGAATTGAATGGTTCTTCCAGCAGGATCGTAGGCTAGCTAGTGGATTTGTTTAAATCATTAAACATGTGAAAGTCGTTAGACTCAAACATATGGAGCATCAAATAAAGTTAAACATGGTTAAAGTAAATAATCAACAATGATAGCATGGTACTTACGTTTGTGGGTGGAGTCGCAGAGAGTTCGGTTCCTTCTCCATATTTTCGAGCTAAGAGGCTTCCGAAATTATGACGTCAAAATATTGCAATACATTTACCAGCTTCTCCCTCTGTCTAACTGCATTTCCCAAGATTACATACAATATATTGCCAAAAGTTTTGGGACATCTGCCTTTACGTGCACATGAACTTTAATGACATCCCTTTCTTAATCTGTACATTTACATTTCTGGCATTTAGCAGACGCCCTTATCCAGAGCGACTTACATTTTCATCACATTTTTTTATACAACTGAGCATTTTTGGGGTTAAGGGCCTTGCTCAGGGGCCCAGTAGTTGCAGCTTGGTGGACCTGGGATTCGAGAACACAACCTTCCGATCAGCAGTCCAATGCCTTAACCACTAAGCTACCACATTAAATCTGTAGGGTTTAATATGGAGTTGGCTTGCCCTTTGCAGATAAGTAAGGCTAATTGGGGGGTGGGGGGGCTTCATTTTGCTAGGGAGCATAAAGATTGGACTCTGGAGCAGTGGAAGGAGGTCATATGAGTCCAGATTTACCCTGTTCCAGAGTGATGGCCACATCAGGGTAAGAAGAGAGGCAGATGAAGTGATGCTAGATGCTAGACTAGTGCCTACTGTACAAGCCTGTGGGGGCAGTGCTATGATCTGGGGTTGCTGCAGTTGGTCAGATCTAGCTTCAGCAACATTATGCACCCAAAGAATGAGGTCAGCTGACTACCTGAATATACTGAATGACCAGGTTATTCCATCAATGGATTTTTTCCTCCTTGATGGCATGGGATGACAGTGCCAGGATTCATCAGGCTTGAATTGTGAAAGAGTGGTTCAGGGAGCATGAGACATCATTTTCACACATGGATTGGCCACCACAGAGTCCAGACCTTAACCCCAATGAGAATCTTTGGGATGTGATGGAGAAGACTTTGCGCGGCGTTCCGACTCTCCCATCATCATTACAAGATCTTGGCGAAAAATTAATTCAACTCTGGACGGGAATAAACATTGCAGAAGGTTACTGACACAATGCCACGGCGAATGCGTGCTGTAATCAAAGCTAAAGGCAGTCTAACCAAATATCAGTACGGAAAACAGTATTTTCCCATTTTATAAGAACCTATAGGATAATCTAGCCATGGGGGTCACAATCCAGTGACTTCTGTGCCGGTCCCAAGCCCGGATAAATAGAGAGGGTTGCGTCAGGAAGGGCATCCGGCGTAAAACTTTGCCAAATTTAACCATGCGAATCGTCAGTACTCTGAATTTCATACCGGATCGGTCGAGGCCCGGGTTAACAACGACCGCCATCGGCGCCGTTGACCTACAGGGCGCCGGTGGAAATTGGGCTACTGTTGGTCGAAGAAGTAGAGGAGGGAGGAGAGTGCACAGACAGAGAGAGAAGAGGAAAGGTAAGAGTGTAGGACTGAGAATAGGAACTCTGAATGTTGGTACTATGACAGGGAAAGGTAGAGAGCTGGCTGATATGATGGAGAGAAGGAAGGTGGATATACTGTGTGTACAGGAGACCAGGTGGAAGGGTAGCAAGGCTCGTAGTATAGGAGCAGGATTCAAGCTGTTTTATTATGGTGTGGATAGTAAGAGAAATGGGGTAGGTGTGGTCCTGAAGGAGGAGTTTGTGAGGAATGTTCTGGAGGTGAAGAGAGTGTCAGACAGGGTGATGAGTCTGAAGTTAGAGATTGAAGGGGTGATGTTGAATGTTGTTAGTGGTTATGCCCCACAGGTAGGTTGTGAGTTAGAGGAGAAAGAGAGATTCTGGAGTGAATTAGATGAGGTGATGGAGAGTATTCCCACGGGTGAGAGAGTGGTGATAGGAGTGGATTTTAATGGACATGTTGGTGAGGGGAACACAGGTGATGAGGAGGTGATGGGCAAGTTTGGAGTCAAGGAAAGGAACCTTGAAGGACAGATGGTAGTGGACTTTGCTAAGAGGATGGACATGGCTGTGGTTAACACTTATTTTCAGAAGAGGGAGGAACATAGAGTGACTTACAAGAGTGGAGGTAGGAGAACACAGGTAGACTACATCCTATGTAGAAGAGGCAATCTGAAAGAGATTAGTGACTGTAAAGTGGTAGTGGGAGAGAGTGTAGCCAGACAGCATAGGATGGTGGTGTGTAGGATGACTTTGATGGTCTGTAAGAAGAAGAGGTCAAAGATAGAGATAGAGAAGAAAAGCAAGTGGTGGAAGCTGAAAAAGGAGGAATGTTGTGAGGAATTTAGACAGAAGTTGAGGCAGGCTCTGGGTGGTCAGGTAGTGCTGCCAGATGACTGGGAAACTACAGCAGAAGTGATCAGGGAGACCGGGAGAAAGGTGCTGGGTGTGTCATCTGGAAGGAGGAAAGAAGATAAGGAGACTTGGTGGTGGAATGAGGAAGTTCAGGATAGTATCCAGAGGAAGAGGTTAGCCAAGAAGAAGTGGGACATGGACAGGACTGAAGAGAATAGACAGGAATACAAGGAGTTACAGCGCAGAGTGAAGAGGGAGGTGTCTAAGGCCAAGCAGAAGGCATATGACGAGTTGTACACTAGGTTAGACACTAGAGAAGGAGAGAAGGACTTGTACAGGTTAGCTAGGCAGAGGGATCGAGATGGGAAGGATGTGCAGCAAGTTAGAGTTATTAAGGATAGAGATGGAAGGGTGCTCACAAGTGAGGAGAGTGTACAGAGGAGATGGAAGGAATACTTTGAGGAGCTGATGAATGAGGAAAATGAGAGGGAAAAAAAGAGTAGAAGGGGTGAACTCTGTGGAACAGAAAGTAGATAAGATTAGAAAGGATGAAGTCAGGAAGGCTTTGAAGAGGATGAAAAGTGGGAAGGCAGTTGGTCCTGACGACATCCCGGTGGAGGTCTGGAAGTGTCTGGGAGAGGCAGCTGTAGAATTTTTGACTAGTTTGTTCAACAGGGTTTTAGAGAGTGAGAGGATGCCTGAGGAATGGAGAAGAAGTGTGTTAGTGCCGATCTTTAAGAATAAGGGTGACGTGCAGAGTTGCAGCAACTATAGGCGGGATAAAGTTGATGAGCCATACAATGAAGCTATGGCAAAGAGTAGTGGAAGCTAGGTTAAGGAAGGTAGTGGAAATTTGTGAGCAGCAGTATGGCTTCATGCCCAGAAAGAGCACAACAGATGCAATTTTTGCTCTGGGAATTTTGATGGAGAAGTATAGGGATGGTCAGAGGGAGTTGCACTGTGTGTTTGTAGACTTGGAGAAAGCGTATGACAGGGTGCCAAGAGAAGAGCTGTGGTACTGTATGAGGAAGTCAGGAGTAGCAGAGAAGTATGTCAGAGTGGTGCAGGACATGTATGAGAGGAGCAGGACAGTGGTGAGTTGTGCTGTAGGTCAGACAGAGGAGTTCAATGTGGAGGTGGGACTGCATCAGGGATCGGCTCTGAGCCCCTTCCTGTTTGCTATGGTGATGGACCAGTTGTCAGAGGAGGTCAGACAGGAGTCTCCTTGGACAATGATGTTTGCAGATGACATTGTGATCTGTAGTGAGAGCAGGGAGCAGGTGGAGGAAAACCTGGAGAGGTGGAGGTTTGCGCTGGAGAGAAGAGGAATGAAAGTCAGTCGTAGTAAGACTGAGTACATGTGTGTGAATGAAAGGGAGGGAAGTGGAACAGTAAGGTTACAGGGTGAAGAGGTGAAGAAGGCACAGGAGTTTAAGTACTTGGGGTCAACAGTCCAGAGTAATGGAGAGTGTGGGAAAGAGGTAAAGAAGCGAGTGCAGGCAGGTTGGAATGGGTGGAGAAAGGTGTCGGGAGTTCTGTGTGATAGGAAAATATCAGCGAGAATCAAGGGGAAGGTGTACAGGACAGTGGTGAGAGCGGCCATGCTGTATGGTTTAGAGACAGTGTCACTGAGGAAGAGACAGGAGTCAGAGCTGGAGGTAGCAGAGCTGAAGATGTTGAGGTTCTCTTTGGGAGTGACAAGATTGGACAGGATTAGGAACGAGTACATCAGAGGGACAGCTCATGTTGGACGTTTGGGGGACAAAGTTAGGGAGGCCAGATTAAGATGGTTTGGACATGTTCAGAGGAGGGAGAGTGAGTATATTGGTAGGAGAATGTTGGACATGGAGCTGCCAGGCAGGAGGCAAAGAGGAAGGCCAAAGAGGAGGTATATGGATGGAATTAATGAGGATATGAAGCTAGTGGGTGCAAGTGTTGAGGATGCAGAAGATAGGGATAGGTGGAGAGAGATGATTCGCTGTGGCGACCCCTGAAGGGAAAAGCCGAAAGAAGAAGAAGAAGATAAGAACCTATAGGATGTTGCGCATGCGTGGTCAATACAATATGAACGAATCGCTCTCAGAGTCATATTAAGGCTTTGTTCTAAATGAACGAATCGTTCATGAACGACACACCACTATTATTTCTGTTTCCTACAATTTGGCCTTGGTTGATTTATAATTTTGTCTTATTCTAAATGTGATCATCGTTTGCGTAAGTAGATGTGTCGAGGTAATTAGCTATTAACACGTAACGTTAAAAGAAATTTGCTGAACGAGATTCAAAGACCCGAGTCAGCAAAATGATCCGAACTTCCTATCACTACTGCTGATTAACGAGATTGGGTCAGTCCATGTCATCAAATTCCTGCACATCATATTTTCCATTATTTTTTCATTATCTTCTAGTTCAAAAGTCACCAAAACTAGCGTTTGTCTAACAGCGTCGTGAAGCAGAATCTCGTGACCTCCAGTCTCGCGATACATCTGGAACAATCTCGCGCTCGAGCATCAGTTTAGTAACGTTATCTATAGCTCGCTCTCGTTAGCCTTAGCTGCTATTTATTTGGCGTAGGTATGCTCTCAAAACGATTAATAACTTGTGAACATTTTAAGCTTCCCAGCCTACTACATGTCAAACTAGACACACGAGCGCAGAAAGTGTAAAAGTTATTGAGAGTTTTTAATCACTCTTACCGGTGTTTATTGTGAGCCTCAGTGGCGATGCTGTCCATCCTGTTAACTTTAAAGTGTAACATTTCAGTTCAGTCATTTGGAGAACTCTTCTAAAAACATTTTTTTAATGAAATAAGTTCGTAGAAACGTTTCACAAACTTTCACACAGCATCAGCAAGAAGGATAATGAACAGAGTCATCTGGACCAAGGCGTGGCACGAGGCGTGGTGCGAGGCGTGGCACGAGGCGTGGCCACGCCCTCAATTCTTCTTTCCAGACGCTTAATTCGGCAGATACTTTCACTGAATTAATGAAAATCTTTTTTTTGTGTGAGATTTGAAAGATTAATCACATAATATTCTAATTTATCTCTACACATAGCATGAAATGATAGAACTTTAAACTTTTAAACTTGAAGATTAAACCCGATGTCCCGGGAAAACATGGTGCAAATACTTCTGTAAAGAAAAGTCGCATTGTTTATTTCTATATTTATTTACACACATACTGCTTCTTCATTAATGAAATAAAAATATAAACTAGGAATTAAAGTCATTTAAAGAAAACATTCTGCTCACTCACTCACTCACACACACACACTCAAACTCAAACTCACACACACTCAGAGAGAAACATATGTACTTACTCACAAACTCACACTGTGAGTGTGTGTGTGAGTGAGTGAGTGTGTGTGAGAACATATATGTTTCTCTCTGAAGTGAGGTTCCGTCTCCAGAACCTCGATCACCTCCCTCAGGTAACGATCCTAATACAGCCCTGTGTCCTACACACTCACTCACACACACACACACACACACACACACACACTCTAGAAATGACACTTCAACAGTTCAGTGTAGAATCTGATGACCACTTTATTATGATTAAAATAATAAACAGAATCCAGAGAATTCCTGTCCTGTGTGTGTGTGTGTGTGTGTGTGTATGCATGTTTACAGAACTGTTTACCAACCAAACCAGCAGTTTATAAAGCAAAATGTGCAAGAGGTTGAAAGTAGATTTAAAAATAATAATAAGGGAAGTCACAAAAAAAATCTGTAAACATCATCCTCCAGCTTTTGAGGGTGTGGCCTATCAATATAGGGGCGGAGTCATATCAAATCCAACATAGGAATAACGCTGCATTCGAGTAAAAGATGAAACAATTTCTGACGTTTAAAAAGGACCACCCCCCAAAGTAAACGCCCCCACAGGAAGTGACATCAGAACAGCATGGCCAATCACAGCTTGCTAAATCTATAACAAACAAATCTACAAAGATGGCGTCCTTTTTTCAGGAAAAATGATAATTCCTCGCTTCAGTGATGTCAAACGCAGCATAAAGTAATTACAAACATCCAAGATGGCCGCCGCCTAGACTTCTGTCAACCTGTTAGCAACGTTAGTCTTCTAGCTCCAGTGCAAAATGAAACACAACACACGTCTCAGCCAATCAACTACATTCAAAATAAAAGTCTTTCACCAAACACATTAAATATGTCCCAGAATGCAATGTGGCTGCACGATGGCATGAGGCTCAGCTCGGCTAGCCAGAGATCTACGCTACGTGATCGATGTTAGCGTGAACGTTAAAGCTTTAGAAGCTGAACTGCATTGCTTTCTTTGCACATCATTAAAAACGTGTGTGTTAACTATCCAAATTAATATGCAAATAGTTCAGGAAGGACTTTACTGTTAACTGACATGCGACAATCATCACTCGAGATCAGACAAGATTAAAAACCAGAAACCAAACGGATGATTAACGTATGGCTGCAAAAAGAGGTTCTGATGAGGAGAGGGTTTAGCAACAGTATGTGTGTGTGTGTGTGTGTGTGTGAGATTTGTCACTTGCTTATATTTGGTGGTTCTCTCTCAAAAATACTTTGTGTGTTTGTGTGTGTGATGTGATGTGATGTGATGCTAGCTGTTACGGTGTGTTTTGAAGAAGGTTCTGTGGCGGTTCAGCAGGCGGGCCGTTCTGGACCTCTCCATTCTGATTGACGGGCACCTTTCCAACTGAAAACATATACACACACACCTTCAGTGAAAGTCACACCTCCTCCTCTAAAACTGAGCTAAATCGATCACACCTTCCTTATGCCTGATACTAAGGTCAAGCCTCCTTTACCGAGTGTGACACAGAGGCCACACCTCCTTTATTGAAAGTGACACAGAGGCCTGGTCACCTGTATAGGTCAACCCTCTTTAGTGGGCTGACCTATGCAGGCCACACCTCTTTTACTTTCATGTGTAAATGACTTGATAATTAAGTTTTGTTTTGTCTGGCCACACCCACTAACAATGCTAATTTTCATCATCACATTTTTTTAGTTATGTGGACACTAGTAGCTGTGTATAGAGTAACTGCTGTAGTAGCTAACAAATTAAGCTAATAAACTTGTTTTAGCTTGAATCATACCTTGATCCTGTTGTTGAGCCAGGTTCTGAGAGTCCGGCTGGAACCTCAGTTCTCCGTTAGGGCCTGATGGAGGAGGTTGTTGCACCGCCTGCTGGGCTTTCTGTCTCTGCGACATCTCCATCACCGCCTTTTAAAACACACAGCATGTTGATCAACAGCAAAGTGACAGAAATCTAACAGAAACCACCATCACCATGGCAACCACAAGCTCACCTGTTGGTACTCCTTCTTTTGGGCCTCCAGCGCTTTGCCTCTCTCTTTCAGAAGTTCCTGTTCTTGTCTCAGAGTCTCCGCCCTCCTACTCAGCTCCACCTGTTTATCCCAAAGCTCCGCCTCAAAGCGCTGAAGCTCCTCCTCCGTGTACACCGGCTTCTTGTCGTCCAGCGTCTATTCAAAAAAAAAAAGAAAAAGAAAAAAAAAACAGCCATAATCATTAGCAGGTCACATGACCCTGTCGCCATGGCAGCAGTCTGTACCTGTGCCTCAGGGCTGCTCTCGTACCTCCCACTCATTTGTGCTTCTGAACTCTTTCTTCTCCGTGGATTTGAGGAACTCGTCCAGGCTGACCAGGCGGTCGTGATTCAGGTCCACCTGCAGGATCAACAAAAATAAACAAAGAGATATTTAACATAAAATCACCAAACAAATAACACGAATAATTAATTAAATATTATAATACGGTACTTACTTGTTCTACTAGAATATATATTAGAGTTTAATCAAATAGAAATAAAGAGCGCAGACAGGTAGATAAACATATAAATAAATGAACAGATAAAGAGAAAGAGAGACAGACAGGTATGTATGCAAGCAGGCAGACATTCAGACAGGTAGGAAGCTAGACAGACATTCAGGCAGACAGACATGTAGGAAGATACACAGACATTCAGGCAGGCAGACATGTAGGAAGATAGACAGACATTCAGGCAGACAGACAGATCAACATAAAGAGCTAGACAGGTAGGTATGTGTGCAGGTAAAATAAATTAATAAATGAACAGAGAGAGACAGACAGGTAAGTATGATTGACAGGTGGGTATATGATCGAATAGGCAGGTAGATAGACAGAAAGACAGATAAATGGATAAACAGAGAGACAGACAGACAGTTAAGCATAAAAGAGAAGTGGGTATGTGATCAGCGGACAGACAGATAAATGGATAAACAGAGAGAGCAGAGAGAGACAGACAGGTAAGTATGAAAGACAAGTGGGTATGTAATCAGACAGTCAGGTGGGCAGACAGATAAATGAATAAATAAACAGAGAGACAGACAGATAGGTAAGTATGAAAGACAGGTGGGTATGTGAGCAGACAGTCAGATAGATAAATAAATAAACAGAGAGAGAGAGACAGGTCTGAAAGCATAAATGAATTCTGTTGAGATCAGCTGATGAAACAGGGCCATGTGGTGATGTAGAAGAATATTGTGGTGTAATAACGCTGTTTTACGACATCTTTAACACACACAGACATACACACACACACACACACACACAGTGTAAATGAGGGAGAGGTACGTGTCTGACGTTTTTCATGACATGTTCCCTCATGCGCAGTCGCTCCTCCTCCATCTCCATCATGTCGTCCTCCTCGTTCTTCGGGTCATACACCTTCTCCAGCTGACCTCAGCAAAAATAAATTATTATTAAGAGCCGTCTTTACCGTGATTGGTTGAAAGGTTATGACATCACTACCTGATAGTAATTATTAAAGCTTTTAATATACATGTAGCACAATAATGTACCGCAATAAAAGAGCTAGCTCTATAATATAATAATTAGCATGTTATTAGCATGACTAGCTTGCAGTGATGCTAACTAATCCAGCATTGTAACTGGACCAGATTAGCATCCACTTGCTAGCTAGCGTGCGTGTCCTTACCTCCTTTGTGAAGAGCGCTTCTAGCTCCTGCTCGTCCAGCACACCGTCTCCGTTAGTGTCTGAAGGAAGAAGAACAAAAAAAAAAAAAACACTGACACTTCACCTGTGACCGTTATAAAGCACTCGTACTGGAGACTCCTTCCATATCGTATCGTTTAATACCAGACTTTAATACCTTCCTGTTTATCAGGAGAGATCATAGAGTTTTTAAAAAAAACTTCTGAGCATGTTTTTTGCACAAGCTAATATGCAAGCATGCTAGCTAATTTCACAAGATAATATTGCTAGAATGCTAACTAATTTCACGAGCTAATATGCTAGCTAATTTCTATAATTTAAATTTAAATTGAAAAGAAGCTAAGCCACACCCCTTGAGTGTCAAACGTCTGAACAACTTAGCCCCTGAGCTAATGTTTCATTCTGTTCCAGTTTAACGTACTGCTTTGTTTCATTATAATGAGTCTCAACACATCACAAGATCCGAGCTCAAAAGGTTTGCACACGCTAACATTTACCGTGGAGTTTGAAGAAGGTCTTGGGGTTGAACTCCTGTGGGTCCAGCCCATCTGTCTCCTCCCACACCTCTTTCAGCTGGTCCACGCTCCCCTACAGAGAGGAACATCACAACAACCTTTAGATCATGTGACGACTCGCCAGCTTCACAGGTTCAGATTGTCAAGTCTCTTCATACTGAAGCATTTCCAGTTCACTCTACTAAATGGATAAATGGATGGATGGACAGATGAATGTTCGAATGCATGGATGTTGAATAGATGGATGGATGGCTGTTCAGATGCTGGGATGGACAGATGGAAGTTGATGGACGCATAGATAGATGTTGAATGGATGGATGGATGGATGGATGGATGGATAGATGTATGAATAGATGGATGGATGGATGGATGATCAGATGTTGGGATGGAAGTTTAAACGAACGGATGCTCAGATGGATGTTCAGATGTACTCATGTATTAATGGATGGATGTTAGGACAGATGGATAAAAGGAGGTTCAGAAGGAAGGACAGATAGATGAATGTTTATATAAATGGATGGATGGATGGATGGATGGATGCTCAGATAGATTTTCAGGTGTACATATGTATTAATGGATGGATGTTCCCATGGATGCTTAGATGGACGGATAGATCAATGTTCAGATGCTCAGATGGATGTTCAGATGTACTCATGTATTAATGGATGGATGTTAGGACAGATGGATAAAAGGAAGTTCAGAAGGAAGGACAGATGGATGAATGTTTATATAAATGGATGGATGGATGGATGGATGGATGCTCAGATAGATTTTCAGGTGTACATATGTATTAATGGATGGATGTTCCCATGGATGCTTAGATGGACGGATAGATCAATGTTCAGATGTTCAGATGGATGGATGGATGAATGTTCAGGTGTACATATGTATTAATGGTTGGATGTTCAGATGGATAGATAGATAGATAGATGGAAGGATGGAAGTTCACATGCATGTATGGATAGTTAAATATTGGGATGGATGGATGAACATATGCTCAGATTTTGGAAAGATATTCAGATGGATGTTGGGATTTATGGATGGATGGATGGATGGATAGACATTGAGACAGATGGATGTTCAGATGGACGTTATGATGAACGTTGTGATGGACGGATGTACTTTATTGATCCCTGTGGTGTTAGGTGGTATTTATTTAGTCATTATTATGTTCCTCTGCGTTGCGTAGAGAAGGTAAAGAAACCGCATCACATCAGCATCAGCCTCACTGCTCTGTGAAGATCATCACTACTCTCCGGAGAACACGTCACAGACCATCAGACCTCTACACATAACCATGCAACAAAACTCTGTCCAGATCAGGACACACGGACACTGACCGGAGCGTTGACTTTGGGATGCTGGCGGTGTTTCTCCTTCAACTCCTCCATCCTCTTCTCCTCCCTCTCCCTCTTCTCCTGGTCCAGACTCTTCAGGTACTCTCTCCTCTCGTGCTCCTTCAGCATCTCGTATCGCTTGAACTCCTCGTGACGCTCCGCATCGTAATTCTCCAGGTCTTTAGTGGCCTGTCTCGATCGAACACACACACACACACACACACACACACACACACACACACACACACACACACACACAGGGAGAAGTAGAACTTGAAGTTGTCAAAAACACATGTGTTGACATATTTCCTTTTAAAACAGGAAGTCAGAGTCCTGAGGAGCTAGACTGATGTGCACGAGAGCCAACAGCGTACTAGATAGGCTCTACACCAGAAATGCCCCGCCTCCTGAAGGCGGACCTTGCTCTACAGCAGCAGCTCGTTAGCAGGAAACTCGGTTCGTCTGAGTGATTGGTCTCAGAGTCTGGAGGCGGGAAGTCTGGAGCTCACCGTAGCGATGAGAAGCTCCAGGTCTTTGGCCTCGAAGGTGTTCTGATTGTGAGGATCCAGATGTTCAAACTGCTTCAGTAAGGACACATGATCCATCTGAACACCTGGAACAAATTAATAACACACACTGTTTAACACACACACACACACACAGACTCACACACAGCGCTCTCTCTCACACACACACACACACACAGCTCTCCCTCACACACACACACACACACACAGCTCTCCCTCACACACACACTCACAGCTCTCAAACACACACTCACAGCTCTCTCACACACACACTCACAGCTCTCTCACACACACACTCACAGCTCTCTCTCTCACACACACACAGCTCTCCCTCACACACACACAGCTCTCCCTCACACACACACAGCTCTCCCTCACACACACACAGCTCTCCCTCACACACACACAGCTCTCCCTCACACACACACAGCTCTCCCTCACACACACACACACACACACACCTCACTCTCTCTCTCAGACAGCTCTCCCTCACACACACACTCACAGCTCTCTCACACACACACTCACAGCTATCTCTCTCACACACACACACACACAGCTCTCCCTCACACACACACACAGCTCTCCCTCACACACACACACACACAGCTCTCCCTCACACACACACACAGCTCTCCCTCACACACACACAGCTCTCCCTCACACACACACAGCTCTCCCTCACACACACACAGCTCTCCCTCACACACACACAGCTCTCCCTCACACACACACAGCTCTCCCTCACACACACACAGCTCTCCCTCACACACACACACACACACACCTCACTCTCTCTCTCAGACAGCTCTCCCTCACACACACACAGCTCTCCCTCACACACACACACACACACACACACACACAGCTCTCCCTCACACACACACACACAGCTCTCCCTCACACACACACACACAGCTCTCCCTCACACACACACACACAGCTCTCCCTCACACACACACACACACACAGCTCTCCCTCACACACACACAGCTCTCCCTCACACACACACACACACACACACACACAGCTCTCCCTCACACACACACACACACACACACACACACACACACACACAGCTCTCCCTCACACACACACACACACACACACACACACACACACACACAGCTCTCCCTCACACACACACACACAGCTCTCCCTCACACACACACACTCACAACTATCTCTCTCACACACACACACACACACACACACACACACACACACACACACACAGCTCTCCCTCACACACACACACACACTCACAACTATCTCTCTCACACACACACACTCACAGCTCTCTCACACACACACTCACAGCTATCTCTCTCACACACACACACACACACACACACACAGCTCTCCCTCACACACACACAGCTCTCCCTCACACACACAGCTCTCCCTCACACACACACACACACCTCACTCTCTCTCTCAGACAGCTCTCCCTCACACACACACACAGCTCTCCCTCACACACACACACAGCTCTCCCTCACACACACACACAGCTCTCCCTCACACACACACACACACACAGCTCTCCCTCACACACACACACACAGCTCTCCCTCACACACACACACACCTCTCCCTCACACACACACACACCTCTCCCTCACACACACACACACACAGCTCTCCCTCACACACACACACACACACACACACACAGCTCTCCCTCACACACACAGCTCTCCCTCACACACACAGCTCTCCCTCACACACACACAGCTCTCCCTCACACACACACACACACCTCACTCTCTCTCTCAGACAGCTCTCCCTCACACACACACACAGCTCTCCCTCACACACACACACAGCTCTCCCTCACACACACACAGCTCTCCCTCACACACACAGCTCTCCCTCACACACACACACACACCTCACTCTCTCTCTCAGACAGCTCTCCCTCACACACACACACAGCTCTCCCTCACACACACACACAGCTCTCCCTCACACACACACACAGCTCTCCCTCACACACACACACACACACAGCTCTCCCTCACACACACACACACAGCTCTCCCTCACACACACACACACCTCTCCCTCACACACACACACACACAGCTCTCCCTCACACACACACACACACACACACACACAGCTCTCCCTCACACACACAGCTCTCCCTCACACACACAGCTCTCCCTCACACACACACAGCTCTCCCTCACACACACACACAGCTCTCCCTCACACACACACACTCACAACTATCTCTCTCACACACACACACACACAGCTCTCCCTCACACACACACTCACAACTATCTCTCTCTCACACACACACACACACACACAGCTCTCCCTCACACACACACAGCTCACTCTCTCTCTCTCACACAGCTCTCCCTTCACACACACACACACACCTCACTCTCTCTCTCTCACACAGCTCTCCCTCACACACACACACACAGCTCTCCCTCACACACACACAGCTCTCCCTCACACACACACACAGCTCTCCCTCACACACACACAGCTCTCCCTCACACACACACAGCTCTCCCTCACACACACACAGCTCTCCCTCACACACACACAGCTCTCCCTCACACACACACAGCTCTCCCTCACACACACACAGCTCTCCCTCACACACACACAGCTCTCCCTCACACACACACACTCACAACTATCTCTCTCACACACACACACACACACACACACACACACACAGCTCACTCTCTCTCTCTCACACAGCTCTCCCTCACACACACACACACAGCTCTCCCTCACACACACACACACACACAGCTCTCCCTCACACACACACACACACAGCTCTCCCTCACACACACCCCTCTCTCTCACACACACACACACACCCCTCACTCTCTCTCACACACACACACACACACCCCTCACTCTCTCTCACACACACACACCCCTCACTCTCTCTCACACACACACACCCACCCCTCACTCTCTCTCACACACACACACCCACCCCTCACTCTCTCTCACACACACACACCCCTCACTCTCTCTCTCACACACACACACACACACACCCCTCACTCTCTCTCTCACACACACACAAACACCCCTCACTCTCTCTCTCACACACACACAAACACCCCTCACTCTCTCTCTCACACACACACACACACCCCTCACTCTCTCTCTCACACACACACACACACACACACAGCTCTTACTCTGCATGTTGCTGCTGTCCAGTTTGGCCTTCAGCAGCATCCTGAGGCGAGACACTTCCTGTCTTTTCAGCTCATCCAGCCGAGTTCGGACATGATGACCCACCAGATCCAGCTCCTTACTGAGGCGTCCATTCTGTCACGATGCAGGACACACACACACAGACACACACACACACACACACCCCACACACACACACACACACACACACACACACACACACCCTTCATAAATAAGGCCATAAACGTGAACAGAAGTTTCCTTAAAAGTCTGCTAATTGGCTGACAGAGACTCATTAAAAGAGAGAGAGAGAGACAGAGAAAGAGATAGTGTGTGTGTGTGTGTGTGTGTGAGTGTGTGTGTGTGTGTGTGTTACTTTAATATCCTCTGTGTTTGAGCTCTGTAGTTTCTGTCTGAAGTGAGGATCTGTCTCCAGAACCTCGATCACCTCTCGCAGGTAACGATCATAATACAGCCCTGTGTCCTACACACACACACACACACACACACACACACACACACACACACACACACACAGCAAGTTCCACAAATAGTTATATACACACAGTTGTAAAATCTCACAGAAAGTTAGAATTGCACATGATACAAAGAATGATGCGAGACAAGAAAAAGTAGCATTAATCACAAACACACTAAAACGAGCAAAGACGTAAAACAGTCATTTCATCAGAATGAAGTAACACAAATCATCCAGTTTTTATTTCGAAATCAGCCGTACCACGTTTTCCTCCGCTTTCTGGTCCTGCAGGTTAGGACTGCGCTCTATCGGCACTGACCACACCCTGAGAGAGACAGACAGCAGCAGCAGCCAGACACACACGCCCACCATACTCCTCCTGTTAACCACCAAATAAAACCAGTACATTTGTTTAGTGGTTTGGCCTCAAAAACTGGAGTCGGTCCCAGAATCTAGTGCGATGCCTTGTACAGCATTTTGAGTAGAATATTTTTGTTAAAGCTGGAAACTACGGTGGCCGAGAAGTGCAAAACAAAATAAATAAATAAAATAAAACACAGTTTGCGAATGGAATTCTTCCCTCTGATTGGACGAGACATCGGTCACTCAGGATGTACAGGAAGTCCAGCAGGCTGCAGCAGTAGAAAGTGGATTGGTGTGTGTATGAACACAGCTCTGCTCTTATAGCGCTCCTTACATCCTTTAATCTGGAATAGTTTGGTCTTCCGAACATTCCTGCGTTCTTCAGGTGTGTTTTTAGAGATCGCAAACTAATCTTTACGCCATGATACGCTATCAGTGTATCCAAAATCACGCCATATGAACGTCCTTCCTCAAAGTAGCGCTGAATGAACTCCATTTTCTTATAAAGATAAATGTACACTATATTGCCAAAAGTTTTGGGACACCCCTCCAAATCATTGAGTTCAGGTGTTGTTTTTCAGGGGTTGGGCTCGGCCCCTTAGTTCCAGTGAAAGGAACTCTTAATGCTTCAGCATACCAAGACATTTTGGACAATTTCATGCTCTTTGTGTGAACAGTTTGGGGATGACCCCTTCCTGTTCCAACATGACTGCACACCAGTCCTGGCCTCAACCCCATAGAACAGTGGAGACTGTGAGCCAGGCCAAAACTGGGACGTCTGCCTTTACATGCACATGAATGTAATATGGAGTTGTACCGTTCCTCTAGAAGCGCATTTGTGAGGTCAGGCACTGATGTTGGACGAGAAGGCCTGGCTCGCAGTCTCCGCTCTAATTCATCCCAAAGGTGTTCTATGGGGTTGAGGTCAGGACTCTGTGCAGGCCAGTCAAGTTCCTCCACACCAAACTCACTCATCCATGTCTTTATGGACCTTGTGCACTGGTGTGCAGTCATGTTAGAACAGGAAGGGGTCATCCCCAAACTGTTCCCACAAAGTTGGGGGCATAAAATTGTCCAAAATGTCTTGGTATGAAGCTGAAGCATTAAGAGTTCCTTTCACTGGAACTAAGGGGCCGAGCCCAACCCCTGAATTCAATGATTTGGAGGGGTGTCCCAAAACTTTTGGCAATATAGTGTGTTTGTTTGTTATTTTCTTTAAAAGATTTAAAGTTGCACTTATAAAAAAAAAAAAAGGCTTTAAAGTGAAGGCAGAACTCCACACACGTACAAGAAATAAAGTTAGATACACAATTTCCTACTTCCTGTATATCCTGAGCGACAGATGTCTCGTCCAATCAACAGTAAGAACTCCATTCCCACAGTATACCTACCTTTTCCGGTTTGTCCTTGTGTTTTGCCACCGTAGAGAAACACATCATGAAACAGCAACAAAGCCTTTGCTTAAAATTCTCATAAATGTTTCTCATGATTCTGATACACAGTAAAGTCTAGATGATGTCAGGACACAGCTACTCCTACCTGTAGTGCAGGTGAACCTGATCAAATAGCAGCTCAATTCACTTCCCAGCTCTTCTGGGTTTGATTATCTCTTCAAGAGTTGTTTTTTATTCAAACCTAAGAATCAAGACAGACATTAAAATAATTATGATATTTATGTTTATATCTTCAACACAGGCCCAGACATCATCAGGGTTTGTAACCTTATCCGCTTTCCCAAAATAACCAACGAAAACACGACCACCTTTATCTAACATTAAATTTAGTCAAACTAGTTTTTTGACTTACCATCAGATCGTGTTTAACGCGTTTAATGTCTTCTTGTCCTCCAGAAATAAACAAGGAAATCTAACACTACACTTGTTTGATTATCGTCGTCGCGTTTCTTGCAAATAACGGTCCCGGAATGATTGCGTCATCCACACGCGACGCAACTCGGCGAATTCGTGTGTAATCAAATTTCAACCTAGTTATATCGATTTACGCTTTGAAAATAACCACTAGAATACACATATTATGTGCAAAAATTTGTAAAACAAAAAAAAAAATTTGTGTGAAGTGTCTTTAAAGTTTGCTTTCTAGAATAATTCGCATTCTTCCCACGCCCATTAAGACCCAGAATATAGCAAGCGTTAGCATGTCGCTAATCATAAAAAAAAAAAATAATTTTTTTTACTTGATACTATTAAGTTATATCATCTGAATCGCCTTTTTTTGTGTTTTAGAATTTAAAATTATTATTATTATTATTATCACTTTAAATCTACTATCCAGGTGAAGGGCATACGCGTAAAAATACCCGGATGAGACGGTGGGCTCTGATTGGTCCACGCCCTGCTCTACTGGCTGTATAGCCGTTCTGTTGGTATAACAGGAATTGTTAGCTTTAAAACATTTTAATTCTTTAATTTTTTACTATTTAATTAAAATTTATAAAATTCTCATCTTACAGGTTTAGACTTCACAAAAAATTAACATCAATTCATTCAAAACAATTAATTTAATTTTATTCCGTTTTGAAAATAAACTGCAAAACTGTCTTATACAAACAACCACAAACTACAGCGGAATGTTTCTTAAATATTATTTTCATTACTTTAAAAATATATTTTAATTTCATCAAACACTTTGTCATACAGAGTAAAAAAATGAGGGAATAAATTAAAATTTTACCACACACAATAAATAATGAATAAAGATGATTAATAAATTAACAGTACATAACGTTAGGTAGAAATTCGATGTAAGAAAAATTGCACAAATACAAAAAGAGCAAATCATGATAAACAAGTAAACACCTGGAATAAAGATAGAAATAAATAAGAATAATAATTAAATTAAATAAATAAAATTATTAGGAAAACATTTCGTTGCAGCGTTTACATCAGTTTTACTGATGATGGAGAAGGAGGACCGCGGATGTGCGTTTGCTGATTTGGCTTTTCGTTTCGTTTTAAAAGTCTATTTCTCTCAGGTCAGTCGGCGTGCTCGATCTCTCGCCCCCCATCCCTCCGTTCTTCTCGTCCACCCCATCGTCCTGCTCTCTGCTGTTCCTGAGTCGCTCTCTGAGAGCGTCGTCTATCAGCTCACTGTAACACTGCAGCACGGCCTGAGAGGAGGTAAAAATTCTTTCAGTAAAAATTCTGCCTTTAAAATTCATCGTCATGTTAAATGCCACCTTCATTTTGACCATTTACCTTCGTAAATTTGCTAGTTTGTTGATTTTTGCTAATTAGCTATCTAATTATGTTTCATGAAGAGATCATCTGCAAAACAAAATGACTAGCTAACTAATTTAATACTAATTCATAAAACATAACAGCTATCTAGTAAATTAGCTTGCTAGTTAGGTTTTGGAAATTAGCATGCTAAAATTAAAGAGAGCATTTCCCATAAAAAAATGTACTAGCTGGATAGATTTTACAAATTAGTTTGTTAAGATAGCAAGTTAAATGATTCTTCTCTGAAAATGATCTCTAAAAAATAGCTAGCTAGAAAAGGTTTAGCAAATTACCACATTAAACTGGCCAGCTCACCAGGATTTGTTCAACTAGCTTGTTAAATTAGCGGCGGGCTAATTCAAGTTTTACAAATTAGCTTGTGAAATTAAGTAGC
>JAUCMX010000016.1:1434883-1444883 GCA_033459395.1 Hemibagrus guttatus | reverse complement strand
TAGATCATTACAAGGTTGGTTCCAAAAAGGGTTCTAATGGTCAACAACGTAGCCGTTCTCACGGTTAACCGCTCAGCTGTAGGGTTCTATACAGAACCTTTAAAGATTTTTCAGAATTTTATACAAACATCGTCTATACACATGGAGATTAAATCCAAGAACGTCCTGTGAAAGAGAAAGGTTCTTGCACGGTGCTGAGGATTGATAACGGAATGTATGAAGTTAAGAACCCTTTAAAAGAACCCTTAAGAACCGAAGAAGCCTTGTTTGATTGTCAGTTGGTTCAAATTTAGCCTGCTGTGTGCGGAAAAAGGGTTCCTGTAAGCACTCTAAGGGCTCACTGGGTGATTAAGAGGGCTCTCTAAGAACCCTTTGAGAACCATTCCAGAACCCTTTACCTTTCTGAGAATCCAACTCAGAGATGTAAACGTCAGCGTAAAAGCCACGAAGCTCATCAAGCGCAGATTTCTGAAGGGTTCCTCAGTTGTTCTTCACGAGGAACCCAGTGTGATCTAATCAGAGTCAGTGGGAACAACGAAGGGTTCTACTGGGTTCTGAGTTCTGAACGAGAAACACTTGTTTGATTTATGGGAATGTTTGAGAGTTCTCTGAAGAGGCAGAACATCTCCGGGTGCAGGAAGTGTAGGGGCGAGGCGTGGAACCTTCTGAGAAGCGCAGATGTTTGTAAATCAGTGGACGAGAAGAAGATCTGTAAATAATTCATCATTACAGAAAGTTTACAGCTTTAACGCAACAAAGCAACAGATGGAAAGGGATTTGGGTAACGTGAGCGGACAATGCGACAGATCGGGGAACGAGACTATTGTCGCCGTACAGGAGTGTGTGTGTGTGTGTGTGTGTGTGTGTGTGTGTGTGTGTGTGTGTGACTTTTGTTTTTGTTTCGTAAGAAAAAAGAAAAAAAAAAAAGCACTCACGTGCCACCTTGTGTCTCGCCCCCTTTTACGGTGGAATCTCATTGTCAAAGCAACAAGTATCCCATTACAACACACACACACACACACACACACTAGGCCCCTCCCAGCGGCCCCGGGGCAATCTGGTGTCCCGTTTAAAGAACCGGGGCTGCTGCAGAGAGGGACGGCCGAGGTGTGTGTAACAGACAGTGGAGCTCCGAGTCTCAATGAGCCGCATTGTCTCCTTTTTACAAATCAGTGTCAGACACCAGAGCCTGGCCTTCTGCTACACACACACACACACACTCACACACACACACACACACACACACACACTCCTACAGGTGGTGTATCGCTCTGAGAGAAATCTGAGAAGAAGAGTTTTCACACTAATGTGTCTCGTATCACATCCTCTATATTTATTTACAATAAACGTTACACTTCTTTCAGTAATTAATGCTCTGGATTCTGATTGGTCGAGAGTTTCTGCTGCTGTTCTAGCAATGCGCCGGATTTAATACGCTAGCGTTTCTATAGCAACGGCATCTCGCTTAGGATCGCTGGAGGAAGAAGTGTGTATCAAAAGTTATGGAAGGAGTCTCCAGTGTCAGTGTTTATTTGTTTTATTAAATTAAAGAGAGAGAGAGAGAGTAAAAGAGAGAGATAGAACGAGAGAGAGAGAGAGTAAAAGAGAGAGAGTAAAAGAGAGAGATAGAGTAAAAGAGAGAGATAGAACGAGAGAGAGAGAGAGTAAAAGAGAGATAGAAAGAGAGAGAGAGAGTAAAAGAGAGAGATAGAATGAGAGAGAGAGAGAGTATAAGAGAGAGATAGAATGAGAGAGAGAGAGAGTAAAAGAGAGAGATAGAACGAGAGAGAGAGTAAAAGAGATAGATAGAAAGAGAGAGAGAGAGTAAAAGAGAGAGATAGAACGAGAGAGAGTAAAAGAGAGAGATAGAGTAAAAGAGAGAGATAGAACGAGAGAGAGAGAGTAAAAGAGAGATAGAAAGAGAGAGAGAGAGAAAAAGAGAGAGATAGAACGAGAGAGAGAGTATAAGAGAGAGATAGAACGAAAGAGAGAGATAGAACGAGAGAGAGAGAGTAAAAGAGAGATAGAAAGAGAGAGATAGAGTAAAAGAGAGAGATAGAACGAGAGAGAGAGAGTAAAAGAGAGATAGAGAGAGAGAGAGTAAAAGAGAGAGATAGAACGAGAGAGAGAGAGTAAAAGAGAGAGATAGAACGAGAGAGAGAGAGAGTAAAAGAGATAGATAGAGAGAGAGAGAGTAAAAGAGAGAGATAGAAAGAGAGAGAGAGTAAAAGAGAGAGATAGAACGAGAGAGAGAGAGTAAAAGAGAGAGATAGAACGAGAGAGAGAGAGAGTAAAAGAGATAGATAGAAAGAGAGAGAGAGAGTAAAAGAGAGAGATAGAACGAGAGAGAGAGAGTATAAGAGAGAGATAGAACGAGAGAGAGAAAAAGAGAGAGCTAGAGTAAAAGAGAGAGATAGAACGAGAGAGAGAGAGAGTAAAAGAGAGAGAGTAAAAGAGATAGATAGAAAGAGAGAGAGAGAGTAAAAGAGAGAGATAGAACGAGAGAGAGAGAGTAAAAGAGAGAGATAGAACGAGAGAGAGAGAGAGTAAAAGAGATAGATAGAGAGAGAGAGAGTAAAAGAGAGAGATAGAAAGAGAGAGAGAGTAAAAGAGAGAGATAGAACGAGAGAGAGAGAGTAAAAGAGAGAGATAGAACGAGAGAGAGAGAGAGTAAAAGAGATAGATAGAAAGAGAGAGAGAGAGTAAAAGAGAGAGATAGAACGAGAGAGAGAGAGTATAAGAGAGAGATAGAACGAGAGAGAGAAAAAGAGAGAGCTAGAGTAAAAGAGAGAGATAGAACGAGAGAGAGAGAGAGTAAAAGAGAGAGAGTAAAAGAGATAGATAGAAGAGAGAGAGAGAGTAAAAGAGAGAGATAGAACGAGAGAGAGAGAGTAAAAGAGAGAGATAGAACGAGAGAGAGAGAGAGTAAAAGAGATAGATAGAGAGAGAGAGAGTAAAAGAGAGAGATAGAAAGAGAGAGAGAGTAAAAGAGAGAGATAGAACGAGAGAGAGAGAGTAAAAGAGAGAGATAGAACGAGAGAGAGAGAGAGTAAAAGAGATAGATAGAAAGAGAGAGAGAGAGTAAAAGAGAGAGATAGAACGAGAGAGAGAGAGTATAAGAGAGAGATAGAACGAGAGAGAGAAAAGAGAGAGCTAGAGTAAAAGAGAGAGATAGAACGAGAGAGAGAGAGAGTAAAAGAGAGAGAGTAAAAGAGATAGATAGAAAGAGAGAGAGAGAGTAAAAGAGAGAGATAGAACGAGAGAGAGAGAGTAAAAGAGAGAGATAGAACGAGAGAGAGTAAAAGAGAGAGATAGAGTAAAAGAGAGAGATAGAACGAGAGAGAGAGAGTAAAAGAGAGATAGAAAGAGAGAGAGAGAGTAAAAGAGATAGATAGAACGAGAGAGAGAGAGAGTAAAAGATATATAGAAAGAGAGAGAGAGTAAAAGAGAGAGATAGAATGAGAGAGAGAGAGTAAAAGAGAGAGATAGAAAAAAGAGAGAGAGAGAGTAAAAGAGAGAGATAGAACGAGAGAGAGAGAGAGTAAAAGAGAGAGATAGAACGAGAGAGAGAGAGTAAAGAGAGAGATAGAACGAGAGAGAGAGAGTATAAGAGAGAGATAAAACAAGAGAGAGAGAGAGTAAAAGAGAGAGATAGAAAGAGAGAGAGAAAAAGAGAGAGAGAGAGTAAAAGAGAGAGATAGAAAGAGAGAGGGGAGAAAAAGAGAGAAAAAGAGAGAGAGAGTAAAAAGAGAGATAGAACGAGAGAGAGAGAGCGTAAAAGAGAGATAGAAAGAGAGAGAGAGAGAAAAAGAGAGAGATAGAACGAGAGAGAGAGAGAGTAAAAGAGAAAATAGAAGAGAGAAAGAGAGTAAAAGAGAGAGATAGAAGAGAGAGAGAGAGAGTAAAAGAGAGCGATAGAAAAAGAGAGAGAGAGAGTAAAAGAGAGAGATAGAACAGAGAGAGAGAGAGTAAAAGAGAAAATAGAAGAGAGAGAGAGAGTAAAAGAGAGAGATAGAACAAGAGAGAGAGAGTAAAAGAGAGATAGAAAGAGAGAGAGAGAGTAAAAGAGAGAGATAGAAAGAGAGAGAGAGAGAGTAAAAGAGAGAGATAGAAAAGAGAGAGAGAGTAAAAGAGAGAGATAGAACGAGAGAGAGAGAGTAAAAAAGAGAGATAGAAGAGAGAGAGAGAAAAAGAGAGAGAAAAAGAGAGAGAGAGAGTAAAAGAGAGAGATAAAACGAGAGAGAGAGAGAGTAAAAGAGAGAGATAGAAAGAAAGAGAGAGTATAAGAGAGAGATAGAACGAGAGAGAGAGAGTAAAAGAGAGAGATAGAAAAGAGAGAGAGAGAGAGTAAAAAGAGAGATAGAACGAGAGGGGAGTATAAGAGAGAGATAGAACGAGAGAGAGAGAGTAAACAGAGAGATAGAACGAGAGAGAGAGAGTAAAGAGAGAGATAGAACAAGAGAGAGAGAGAGTAAAAGAGAGAGATAGAACGAGAGAGAGAGAGAGTAAAAGAGAGAGATAGAAAGAGAGAGAGAGAGTATAAGAGAGAGATAGAACGAGAGAGAGAAAAAGAGAGAAAGAGAGCATAAAAGAGAGATAGAAAGAGAGAAAAAGAGAGAAAAACGAGAGAGAGAGAGTATAAGAGAGAGATAGAACGAGAGAGAGAGAGTAAACGAGAGAGATAGAAAGAGAGAGAGAAAAAGAGAGATAGAACGAGAGAGAGAGAGAAAAAGAGAGATAGAAAGAGAGAGAGAGAGAAAAAGAGAGAGATAGAACGAGAGAGAGAGAGTATAAGAGAGAGATAGAACGAAAGAGAGAGATAGAACGAGAGAAAGAGAGCATAAAAGAGAGATAGAAAGAGAGAAAAAGAGAGAGAACGAGAGAGAGAGAGTATAAGAGAGATAGAACGAGAGAGAGAGAGTAAACGAGAGAGATAGAAAGAGAGAGAGAAAAAGAGAGATAGAACGAGAGAGAGAGAGAAAAAGAGAGGTAGAACGAGAAAGAGAGAGAGTAAAAGAGAGAGATAGAACGAGAGAGAGAGATAGAACGAGAGAGAGACATGGGGTGAATATATAGAAAGAGAGAACGAGAGACACTAAGAGAGGGGGGGAGAGAGAGAGAATGAGAGAGAGATAGAGAGAGTGAAAGAGAGATAGAACAAGAGAGAGAGAGAGAGAGAGAGAGAGAGAGAGAGATGGGGTGAATAGATAGAAAGAGAGAATGAGAGACACTGTAAGAGAGAGAGAGAGAAAAAGAGAGAGAGTAAAAGAGAGTGCAAAAGAGAAAGAGTGAGACAGACATGGGGTGGATAGATAGATAATGAGAATGAGAGACACTGTGAGAGAGAGAGAAAGAGAGAGAGAGAGAGAGAGAGAGAGAGAGAGAGAGAGAGAGAGAGGGGGGGGGTTGGTGATGGATTAGCTAAAAAACCTCGGTTACGATGTGGAGACGTCCAGCTCGAACACAAAGAGATCGGAAATGATGTCATTCCGACTTCCCGTTTCCATGGTAACTCGGATATCCATAAACGTGCACCGTTACCTCCGACTGTTACAAAGTGCTGACTGACACTGGAGACTCCCTCCCTCAAACGTTAACGAAAGACATTTCTCCTTCCAGAAAACTTCAGCATGTCAAATCATTTTAAAGTCGCCCACTGTGTGCGTGCCGTTACCATGGCAACGCTAACGTATTAGCGCGATATGTATGTATGTATATATATAAAACACTAAATCCACTCCTCCTGACCAATCAGATTCCAGAATTCAGTCGGAGACGCCGCTGATCTGATTACTCCATGACAGAATGAACGGATTAATTTGGGTGTGCCGGAGATCGGATCCTGTAACGAAGGATGAACTGGATTGGATTTGGAAAAGAAATGTATTTTTGGAAACGTTTCCATGGAAACAGACGTGTATCGTGTATTGGAAGGCTTCTGGATATTTCTGATTATTTACGCTGTAACCAGATCACGTGTCGGAAAATAAAATAAAGCCACTCACGTCCTGTCAGTCTGATGATTTAGATCTGATACGTAAGATCAGAATTTCTGTTCAAACAGGTTTTTTTTCACCGAACCCCTAAAATGGAGCGCACAGAAAAAAAAAACCCCAGACGTGAACGACTTCTTAAAACCTGATTTACTCTTAAAACCTTTTAAACAGCTTCAGAGCATGAAGACACTCACTGACTCAAAGCAGATTGGACTTCTGTGAAAGACTAATACAAAGTCAGGTCAAGTGGGGGGAAAGTGTGTGTGTGTGTGTGTGTGTGTGTGTGTGTGTGTGTGTGTGTGTGTGTGTGTGTGTGTGTGTGTGACAGATCGGCGTGTTGTTTAAGTGCCGTCCTAAATTCATGAGTGGCAGCAGCTGTATTCAAACCAGCTCAGGACAGCAGAAAGAGCAGTGTGTGTGTGTGACAGTGGGACAGTGTGAGTGTGTGTGTGTGTATGAAGAAGGGGACGGACAGAGGGGGTGTGTCTCTCCGCCCCTCATTTTCCACCTCATTTGGTGGGACAGTGTGGCTCAGTGACCTCGGTTACGCTGCTCCTTTAACCCCAGTCTGACACCTGCTGTGTGTGTGTGTGTGAACACGGTCACACACTAACAGCGCATTAATGACAGATTAGCCATGCTAGTTAATCATGTTTAGCGGTTTGTTAACGCAGTGGAAAAGGCAAGAAGAGAATTTTTACTCTCACTTCCTGTTAGAGAGTTCGGCTTAAAGTGAAAAAAAATCAGTTTTTCATTCCACTGTGGAAAAAAACAACCCATTGTCTGTCCAGCTATCTGTCTGTCTGTCTATCTATTCCCCCTCTCTATCTATCAGGTGGACAGACAAACAGATGGACAGAGAGACGTGTGGACAGACAGACAGGAGGACAGTGAGACAGGTGGACACACAGACAGGTGGACAAACAGACAGTTGGACAGACAGACAGCTGGACAGTGAGGGGTAGACAGACAGACAGGGGGACAGTGAGACAGGTGGACAGACAGACAGATGTACAGAGAGATGCATGGACAGACAGACAGGTGGACAGTGAGACGGGTGGACAGACAGGCGGGTGGACAGACAGACGGGCGGTGGAGCAGAAGCACACTTCATTATTAATGAGTTAGTAGAGATTGAAAAGCAGGATGGAGAAAAAGGAGAACTAAAGGAAAGAAAGAGATAAAAGAGGTGAGGTGAAACACACCACTGCAGCGTCACATGACAAAAGGAAGTCTGCCCTTCTGTCTGATCTGTTCAGCGGTCAGTCTGATCACAGAGTCTCAGATCTTTCAGATTCACCAGACATTTAACTTTAGCTGTGTTTCTCTGGTCATTTTACACCACATGTTTTTGGTAGACATACAGTGTTAAAAACATACAAGGAGAAAGAAAAAAGAAAATAAAGAAGAATTGAAGCCAGAGAAGGTGAGAAGGTGATGCTGCCTCCCATGCAGTCAGACCTCATGCTCATGTTGAAACATGTTCAGATGCTGGGTTTAAATGTTTAAACGCTTATTACAAGATGAAATCAGTAGATGTTTACTTGGTAAGATTTCTGTTATAAGATTTCTAAGGTGTTGCTAGGTGGTTGCTAGGTCATTCCAGATGGTTGCTAAGTAGTTACATGGTATTCCAGGTGGTTGCTAGGGTGTTGCTAGGTAGTTATTAAAGGGTACTCCAGGTGGTTGCTGGGGTTTTTGGGTTTGGGGCTAGGTAGTTACAAATGGTATTCCAGGTGGTTGTTAGGGTGATGCTACTAGTTACTACAGTATTCCAGGTGGTTCCTAGGGTGTTGCTAGGTGGTCACTAAGGTACTCCGAGGTGTTGCTAGGTAGTTACTAGGGTAGTCCAGGTGGTTGCTTGGGTGTTGCTAGTAAATACTAGAGTACTCCAGGTGGTTGCTAGGTAGCTGCTAGGTAGTTACTAGGGTATTCCAGGGGGTTTTGGGGGGCTGGGGTTTGGTTTGCTAGGTAGATACTGGGGTTACTCCAGGTGGTTTCTAGGGTGTTGTTAGGTAGATACTAGGGTACTCCAGGTGGTTGCTAGGTAGATACTGGGGTTACTCCAGGTGGTTTCTAGGGTGTTGCTAGGTAGATACTAGGGTACTCCAGGGGGTTTTTGGGTTTTAGGTAGATACTAGGGTACTCCAGGTGGTTGCTAGGTAGATACTGGGGTTACTCCAGGTGGTTTCTAGGGTGTTGTTAGGTAGATACTAGGGTACTCCAGGTGGTTGCTGGGGTGATACTAGGTTACTAGGGGTACCCCTAGGGGTTGCTAGGGTACTTACTGGGTTTTTAAATACTAGGGTACTCCAGGTGGTTGCTAGGGTGTTGCTAGGTAAATACTAGGGTACTCCAGGTGGTTGCTAGGGTGTTGCTAGCTAGATACTAGGGTACTCCGTGGTTGCTATAACATTTCACTTGGTGCTGTGTGGCCAATATTGTATTTTAGTTGGTTGACTTTGCCTGGTGGTTGCTATGGTATTAGAGTTGGTTACTATGGTATCAAAAGCAGTTGCTAAGGTGTTACTAGGTGGTTGTATTGGTGGTATTACATTTGTTTGCTAAAGTGTTTCTAGATAACAAGAAGGAAAGTAAGAAAGAAGCAAAAGAATGTATTTGTGCTGTCGGCTGAGTCAATGTGGGTGGGGCTTTGTCAAATATGGGCGGAGCTTTTTACACCTGTACAAGTAAACATGAGGGAGTTGCTTGTAGGATTCCTGCTTTATCCCAAACACTGAAGTTCGACCACACACACACACACCCCCACACACACACACACACACACTCCGCCCCACCACACACACACACACCCCCCATGAGTGTAGTAATGAGGTCAGAAAACGCAGCTAGAAATTAAATTTACATCAGCTTCATTTTTATTGTAGATTTTAGAACCGAGTACATGTGAAGTGAAAGCAGTTGTGGTTAAAAAACAAAGCAAAATATAAATCTTTGTCTTTATTTTAATATCTAATTAACATCGAATGTGATAATCCAGGCCATGCAGATGTGCATGAGGAGGTGATTGTGTCATGACTGTAGTGTAACACAACTGTTTAAAGTTACACAACGACACAAAGACCACGGCGTCAGAAAGACAGGAACAGAAACACAGACACACAAACAACTTTCAGATTCAACACAAAAGGTACAAACATTACATAATAGATCATATCACACACACACACACACACACACACACACACACACACACAAAGAAAAGAAACAAAACAATGACATAAAATCCTTTATGTGTTAAACATAACGCTAATAACGACTCAACCACCTCAATAAACCATTAGGATATTACCGTAAATTAAAATACACACACACACACACACACACACACACACACAATCTCTCTCTCTCTCAAACTGTTATTGTATCATTTGTTAGAGAGAGAGAGAGAGAGAGCGAGAGAGAGATGGGGAGAGAAAAAGAGAGGAAGGGAGGGAGGGAGAGAGAGCAAGAGAATGATTAAGGAACAAAGAATAAAGGAATGAGAACAATAAAATGCAAGGAGACACAAGAGAAGAAAAGAAAGAGGGGAAAAAAGAGCAAAAAGCAAACAAATGAAAGAAAAAGGAAAACAGGATAGAGGAAAAAAGAAGGTAAAAAAGAATGAAGGAGAAGGAATGAAAGAGAGAAAGACAAATGATAATTCCGAAAGAATGAGAGAAGGAAAGAAAGATCATAAAGTCCCTCGGTGCTTGTGATCATAACATCCAACTTTGTATTTCAGAGTAATAATGTTGCCATTTTTAAATGGGCGGGGCTTTATTAGGAGTGGGTGGGGCTTTCTTAGAAGAGGGCAAATGTTCATAATGAATGGGTGGGGTTTTATTAGTTATATTAAAGGTTACATTAGAGGCAGGTAATATAAGAGGTGGGTGGGGCTTTTTATTAGAGATAACATAAGATGTGGGTGGGGCTTCATTAAAGGTAATATAAGAGGTGGGTGGGGCTTTTTATTAGGGGTAATATACGAGGTGGGTGGGGCT
>JAUCMX010000016.1:1404883-1427383 GCA_033459395.1 Hemibagrus guttatus | reverse complement strand
ATTAGAGGGTTATTACTGTGTACATTAGAGAGTTATTACTGTGTACATTAGAGGGCATTACTGTGTACATTAGAGGGTATTAAAGTGTACATTAGAGGATTATAACTGTGTACATTAGAGCATTATTACTGTGTACATTAGAGGGTTATTAAAGCGTATATTAGAGAGTTATTACTGTGTACATTAGAGGGTTATTACTGTGTACATTAGAGGGTTATTACTGTGTACATTAGAAGGTTATTACTGTGTACATTAGAGGGTTATTACTGTGTACATTAGAGCATTATTACTGTGTACAGTAGAGCATTATTACTGTGTACAGTAGAGCATTATTACTGTGTACATTAGAGGGTTATTAAAGCGTATATTAGAGGGTTATTACTGTGTACATTAGAGCATTATTACTGTGTACATTAGAGAATTCTTACTGTGTACATTAAAGGGTTATTAAAGTGTACATTAGAGGGTTATTACTGTGTACATTAGAGGATATTACAGCATACTATAGGGGATATTAAAATGTACATTAAAGGATTATTACTATGTTAATTAGAGGGCATTACTGTGTACATTAGAGGGTATTAAAGTGTACATTAGAGGATTATAACTGTGTACATTAGAGCATTATTACTGTGTACATTAGAGGGTTATTAAAGCGTATATTAGAGAGTTATTACTGTGTACATTAGAGGGTTATTACTGTGTACATTAGAGGGTTATTACTGTGTACATTAGAAGGTTATTACTGTGTACATTAGAGGGTTATTACTGTGTACATTAGAGCATTATTACTGTGTACATTAGAATTATTACTGTGTACATTAGAGCATTATTACTGTGTACATTAGAGGGTTATTAAAGATAATTAGAGGGTTATTAAAGTGTACATTAGAGGGTTATTACTGTGTACATTAGAGAAATTTTACTGTATACATTAAAATTATTAAAGTGTACATTAAGGGGTTTTTACTGTGTACATTAGAGGGATATTACGGTTTCTTAGGGGATATTAAATTACATTTGGATTTAATGTTTAAATTTGAGGGTATTACTTGTAATTAGAGGGTTTTTACTGTGTACATTAGAGGGTTATTACTGTGTACATTAGAGGGTTATTACTGTGTACATTAGAAGGTTATTACTGTGTACATTAGAGAATATTAAAGCATACTATAGGGGATATTAAAGTCTACATTAGAGGGTTATTACTGGCCGAATGGAATATTATGAAGTAACCAACACACCTAAATAACAAAATGCTGAGTGTGTGTGTGTGTGTGGATGTTTGAACTTCCTGTTTTACAGCTTCTGCTGTGAACTCTGTCACATTGAGAGACACCGAGGAGACGCCTTGTGTGAGAAACAAAACAAACAGGTGCGTAAAAAAAACTTCTGGAATGTGGACGCACCCCTCTGAACACCAGCTCCTTGACCTTCTGTGGATTTGTGACACGGCCCTCCGAGTCCAGGAACTGCTCCCAGTCGTCCAGAGGCTGCCCTCTGCTCACTTTGGGCCGGGGACCGAGTTCCGCCCCTTGCTGTTGGCACAGGAAGTGAAATCACTCAAGTAACAAAAACCAACAACTAATGATTGTCAATCTGAACTGAATGAACGTGGCTGAGGACTGATTTTGTTAAGTGACAGTATGGTAAAAAGGGGTGGAGCCTAAAATAGATTTAACCAGCCAATCAGAAATGATCACATGACTTAGCAAAAAACACTTACCCTATAATAAGCTAATTTTCTACTAAACCTGGCACATACATGGTAAAAACAGCTAGCTTGATATTCATGTAGCAAATGTTGGAGAGATAGCGTAAGCATTAGCACTGGCTAGCTGTACGATATAGCTAGCATTGCTAAGCTATACTATTGCATGCTAGGTGCTATATTAAAAAAGCTTAATGGTGAGGTCACATGATTAAGTTTGCTATTTGAACGATTGAATCTGGCTTAAGCCCCGCCCAGAATAACACCAGCTAATTACTGCTAGTTTTACATACGCAGGTTATGAGCTCGAATCCCGGCTCGTCGTCGGATAAGCGAGGTGCGTATGAGTCTCCGTGGGGATGCAGAGGCGACTCCGGAGGTCTCAGCGCTCCTCGGAAGAAGTTGGTCACCTTGGAGAAGCCGCCGAACGTTGTTGCGTACGGGTCCTGGATAAACCGCTTGGGAAAAGACCAAACAAAATGAAGATCAGGAACTCTGTGTGTGTGTGTGTGTGTGTGTGTGTGTGTGTGTGTGTTAAACGTACAGATACGAGGTCTGAGCTGGTGTCATCAAACATCTGCAACTCGTCGAAGGAGTGAGAGAGAGCACCCGAGTCGTGAGGGTACGCCAGGAACAACCGACCGTCCACTGGAGACCTGAGAGAGAGAGAGAGAGAGAGAGAGAGAGAGAGAGAGAGAGAGAGGAGAGACGAGAGAGAGAGAGAGAGAGAGAGAGAGAGAGAGAGCAACAGGGAGAGAGACACAGAGAGAGACAGAGAGAGACAAAGAGAGACAAAGAGAGACAGAGAGAGACAGACAGGGACAGACAGGGACAGAGAGAGAGACAGGGACAGAGAGAGAGACAGGGACAGAGAGAGAGACAGGGACAGAGAGAGAGACAGGGACAGAGAGAGACAGGGACAGAGACAGAGAGACAGAGGCAGAGAGAGAGAGAGAGAGAGAGAGAGAGAGAGAGAGAGAGAGAGAGAGAGAGAGACAGAGGCAGAGAGAGAGAGAGAGACAGAGAGACAGAGAGAAAGAGAGAGAGAGAGAGCGAGCAACAGGGAGAGAGACACAGAGAGAGAGACAGGGACAGAGAGAGAGACAGGGACAGAGACAGAGAGAGAGACAGGGACAGAGAGGCAGACAGAGACAGAGAGACAGAGGCAGAGAGAGAGAGAGAGAGAGAGAGAGAAGAGAGAGAGAGAGAGAGAGAGAGACAGAGAGAGACAGAGGCAGAGAGAGAGAGAGAGAGAGAGAGAGAGAGAGAGAGACAGAGAGAGACAGAGGAAGAGAGAGAGAGAGAGAGAAGCAGATACAAAGAGATAGTGAGAAAGATAAAGAGATAAAGGGAGAGATAAACAGATGGATCCAAAGATTAATTTAATTACTGATTTTTAATTATTATGAATTTGTAGTATGTATAGTGGAAGTATATGTGTATGAGTGTACACACACGATTTATTTTGTTTAACATGTTTATTTTTGTCATCATTTCACAAAACTGAACCATCAGAATAGGTTCAATCTCAATTCAATCTCAAGTTCCTGCTAGCCAAACTACAACAGAACACACAGAAGCTTATGTTTCTAGTCGGCATTTAACCAGCTGCTAAGGCAACCCTCTTCTTGTGCACTGTGTGTCCTGCAAGTGAAACTAGTGTTTTTAAATGATATTTTAAACTCCATGAGCTTCGATGGTTCTTCGTTACAGTGAATGCACACAACCTGGCGTTTATCCAGAGCGCCATCCAGTTTTCTTTTAAAAGACAAATTTCCGCCTACCAGAGTTACTGGTGCTTGCACCATCGTAGATGCTAAGAGTGAGAAACTCCCGACCCCAATATCATCTGCGTGGCACAAATTACGTTAATGACGCAGCTCTGTGTTGTTTCAGTAATTTATTTGCATTCAATTATTTTAACACAATAAGGATTTTGTATTAATCGCATGCGTTAACGTTGACAGCACAAGTGTATGTGTGTGTGTGTGTGTGTGTGTGTGTCTCACGGTGCGAGGCGGATGTATCTCTGCATGGATCGGAGCAGTTCCCGTGTTCCGCCCCTGTGGAAGTGCAGTGGAGGCAGAGGGTCGCCTCTTCGACTGGTCAACACCATAAAGTTCCTGCCCAGAGAGAAGCGAGCGCGACGCAGGGAGTAGAGCTCCGACAGGGGCAGTGAGAACGCTCCCCAGTGACCTACACACACATACACACACACACACACACACACACACACACACACAGTCATTATATACTTTACTACATTAGTGTTTGTGGAGCTCGTGTGTGTGTGTGTGTGTGTGTACCTGTGTCTCTGGTGTGGAGCTGTTCCTTCTCTCTGCTCTTCTTCACTGTGCTGATAACGGCCCAGTCTGGCTCATACCCGGGGTCAAACTTCGTCTCTTCTTCTCCTCCTTCACCGTCCTGTCAGAGAAAAAAACATCATTTCTGTCACAACAATCAGAAGAGTTCTCTTTAACCGTGATGTTATCTGTCTGGTTATCAAGCCAACATCAGGGAGATTAAAATAGAATACAACATTGAAACTGAATCACTTTCTTCCTCAGTTTTATTATCAGGTAAAGGGGCGTGGCTTCTTTCACTGCCATGTATTATTTATCATGTTTACCCTGTTTTTAATCTGTGGTGGGTTAGTGAGGGGTCAGTCTGGGAGTCAGTTAGAGAGTCAGTTAAGGGATCAGTCTGGTAGTCAATTAGGGAACCAGTCTGTGAGTCAATTAGGGGGTCAGTTAGGGGGTCAGTTAGGGGGTCAGTTAGGGGGGCAATCAGGGAGTCGGTTAGGGGGTCAGTCTGGTAGTCAGTCTGGGAGTCAAATTTGAGAATCAGTCTGGGAGTCAATTAGAGAATCAGTCTGGGAGTCAAAAAAGGGGGTCAATTAGAGAGTCAGTTAGGGGGTCAGTTTGGGAGTTAATTAGGGAATCAGTCTGTTACTCAGTTAGGGGGTTAGTTAGGGGAGCAGCCTGGTAATCAATTAGGGAGTCAGTTAGGGGGTCAGTCTGGTAGTCAGTCTTGGATTCAGTCTGGGAGTCAATTAGAGAATCAGTCTAGGAGTCTAATAGAGAGTCAGTTTTAACAACTTGTAAAACAGAAGCTCAGTGATTCACACCTTTTTTGCGTAAAAGACAGCCGGTGCATTTTTCCCATCATCCTGAACTGGACTCCACTCCAGTGCTGGCTCTCCATCCTTCCAGGGAACACACACACACACACACACACACACAAACAGAGCGTTAATGTGCAGACAAACATAATAAACTGTGACAACTGTCCAGAACTGTCCTACATTCACAAGGGTTCCATTGAAAGAAAGAAAGAAAGAAAGAAAGAAAGAAAGAAAAAAAAGGAAAGGGAAAGGGAAAGGGAAAGGGAAAGGGAAAGGGAAAGGGAAAGGGAAAAAAATGATGGATAAAACTAACTACAGCAGAAAAGGAACTAAAGAGAAAGATGAAAAAGTAAAGAAAGGATTTGTGAGAATGTCTATTGTTAAGAGCAGTACAGATCATTAAACATGAATTGAACTGAATGTCTGTGTGTTTTTCTGACCCGCTCTACAATGCGGATGAACCCGGGGGATGGACGTCTCCTCGTTGCTCCTCTTGGCGTTGGTGTGGAGGTAAACTCCTTCCTTCTCAAATATCAGCTGTTGGAGGAAACAAAATGAAATGTCACCTTTACAGTAAAAAACAAGGTGAAATGTGACTCACGCTCTCACCTGAGTGACCACACCAACAGAAAATAATCCAGCTGTAGAATATCAACACATGACACGTGAATGCCAGGTGTACCAGATGATTATTATGGTCGTGATTATAACTACTCATGTTTAGGGATTTGGATTCCTGTCACCTGATCCGTTTGGTAAAATTTCCCAGACTTTTTTCCCTGATCTGTGAGTCAGTCAACAAGAAAAAAAAAACTAACACTCTCTCTTATGGACAATTGCTGCTGATAATAATAATAATAATAATAATAATAATAATAATAATGAGCAGAAGAAGAAGAAGATAAATAATTATCCTAGCACACTTCAGCCTATAATTATACACCTTACAGGACATTAAAGTCATGTTAAATCTAACTAAAAACTAAAAACTAAAAATTGTCACAGAACAAACCCACGTCTTTTTTATTACATGTACTTCCGGTTTGACAGCTAAACACGGATAGTTTAGCTAGCTTAACTTATTTACTTAAACTATAAAACCGTACGTTTATAAAATCGTCGTATTACAATTTATACACACGTTAACATTGTCCTGAAATGAATTTTATATCAAGTCCATTTGATTACCTTGCTGTTTTCGGGCTTGTTCTCCATCCTTCTGCGTAGATAATGATTAAAATTCCCAACAAAATACCAAAACAAGCTACGCACCTCCGGCCCTTTCAGCCTGGCCACGCCCACCGACGTACGTCATGTCACATGGCGGCTGCGTGATCGGACGTCATTGCGTCGACCCCAGACTACAGACTTTTTTTCCCCCTAAGGAATAAATGATTATTATTACAAAATATTATTAGAATACTTTTCGGTTCTGACTTACGAATAAACACTTTTACATTAGTGATTAATCATTTTAAAAAATCTTAAAAATGTTTTTTTTATTGTTACAGCTTTATTTTTGTATCTCTGCCGTCCTTATTTTTTTTTTTTAAGGTGGAGCTTAGAATCTTTCATGTATTACAATTAATTGATGGTAATGGTTTCCACTATTACTAGTACTATTGACATGAAAAAAAAAATAAATAAATAAATAAATAAATAAATAAATAAATAAATATATATATATATATATATATATATATATATATATATATATATATATATATATTTTATTACTAAGAATAATAGTCAGTTTGTTTACATACATTTTTATTTAACAAGCAAAGCCCACTAGATTACAACAAACAAACAAACAAACAAATAAGTAAATAAAATACAATACTATAAGTGAATGTGTAAAATTGTAATACATCAATTGGTATAAGAAATAAATATGTATATGAAAAATACCTAAATGAATAATATTTTTGCCATCAACTGATCACCAGAGACTGAATCAAGTCACGCTTTAAAGTGACACATTACCATTAAATCTGGATCACTTCCTGTCACCTGACAAAGTCAACTCTGAGTCAGAATCAGGACTTGTATGATGTCATATGATGACGAAATGGAAATGGGAAAATGCCCTAATTTGTGGCTGCTGTTGCTGTAATACTACTACTACTACTACTACTACTACTACTACTATAATAAAAAAATAATAATAATAATAATAATAATAACCCCCTCCTTGAACCGCCACCTTATTGTGGTGGAGGGGTTTGAGTACCCGAATGAACCTAGGAGCCATGTTGTCAGGGGCCTAGTGCTCCTGGTAGGGTCTCCCAAGGCAAACGGGTTCTAGGTGACGGGTCAGACTAAGAGCGGTTCAAGACTCTTATGGAAGTAAAATCAAGGACCGTTACGTCGCCCGGACTGGCATCACCCTCGAGCCAGGCCTGGGGTTGGGGCACGCAGGCAAGCGCCTGGTGGCCGAGTCTTTGCCTGCGGGACTCGGCCAGGCACAGCCCAAAGAAACGACGTAGGCCCACCTTCCCGTAGGCCCACCACCCGCAGGAAGGAGCATAAGGGTCCGGTGCCATGTGTTTTGGGTAGCGGTCATGGGCAGGGGCCCCGGCGACCCAAACCCTGGACAAAGAATCTGGCTTTTGGGACATGGAATGTCACCTCACTGGGGGGGAAGGAGCCCGAGCTGGTGAGGGAGGTTGAGCGGTACCGGCTAGAGATAGTCGGGCTTGCCTCCACTCACAGCCTGGGCTCTGGAACTCAACTCCTTGAGAGAGGTTGGACTCTCTTCTTCTCTGGAGTGCCCCATGGTGAGAGGCGTCAGGCGGGGGTGGGCTTGCTTATACCCCCCCAGCTCAGCCGCCATGCACTGGAGTTTTCCCTGGTAAACGAGAGAGTTGTTTCCCTGCACCTTTGGGCCGGGGATAGGTGTCTCACTGTTGTTTCGGCTTATGGGCCGAATGGCAGTGTGGAGTACCCAACCTTCTTGGAGACCCTGCGAGGGGTGCTGGAAAGTGCTCCGACTGGGGACTCCATAGTTTTGCTGGGGGACTTCAACGCCCATGTGGGCAACGACAGTGATACCTGGAGGGGCGTGATTGGGAGGAACGGCCCCCCTGATCTGAACTCGAGTGGTGTCCTGTTGCTGGACTTCTGTGCTAGTCACAACCTGTCCATAACAAACACCATGTTCAAGCATAAGGGTTTCCATCAGTACATGTGGTACCAGGACACCCTAGGCCTGAGATCAATGATCGACCTTGTGATCGTGTCATCTGACCTTCGGCCGCATGTCTTGGACACTCGGGTGAAGAGAGGGGCGGAGCTGTCAACCGATCACCACCTGGTGGTGAGTTGGATCCGCTTGCGGAGGAGGATGCCGGACAGACTTGGCAGGCCCAAACGTATTGTGAGGGTCTGTTGGGAACGTCTTGCTGATCCCTCTGTTAGGGGGGTCTTCAACTCCCACCTCCGGGAGAGTTTCAACCAGATCCCGAGGGGGGTTTGGGGGACATTGAGTCTGAGTGGACTATGTTCTCCACCTCCATTGTGGACGCAGCCATCCGGAGCTGTGGCCGCAAGGTCTCTTTTGCCGGTCGCGGCGGCAATCCCTGAACACAGTGGTGGACACTGGAAGTAAGGGATGCCGTCAAGCTGAAAAAGGAGTCCTATCGAGCCTGGTTGGCTCGGAGGACTCCGGAGGCAGCTGAGGCATACCGGCAGGCCAAGCGAACTACAGCCGTGGTAGTCTCGGAAGCAAAAACTCGGGTCTGGGAGGAGTTCGGTGAGGCCATGGAGAAGGACTATCGGACGGCCTCGGGGAAATTCTGGCAGACCGTTCGGCACCTCAGAAGGGGTAAGCAGCTCTCTGCCAACACTGTTTATGGTGGAGGTGGAGAGTTGCTGGTCTCGACTGGGGATATTTTCGGACGGTGGAAGGAATACTTCGAGGATCTCCTCAACCCTACTGATATGCCTTCTGTAGAGAAACCAGAGGCCGAGGACTCAGAGGTAGATTCATTCATCACCCAAGCTGAGGTCACTGAGGTAGTTCAGCAGCTCCTTGGTGGCAAGGCACCAGGGGTGGATGAGATTCGCCCTGAGTACCTTAAGTCTCTGGATGTTGTGGGGCTGTCTTGGCTGACACGTCTCTGCAACATAGCGTGGCGGTCAGGGACAGTGCCTCTGGACTGGGCGACCGGGGTGGTGGTCCCTCTTTTTAAGAAGGGGGACCGGAGGGTGTGTTCCAACTATAGGGGGATCACACTCCTCAGCCTCCCAGGGAAAGTCTATTCTAGAGTACTGGAGAGGAGAGTCCGACCGTTAGTCGAACCTCGGATACAGGAGGAGCAATGCGGTTTTCGACCTAGTCGTGGAACACTGGACCAGCTCTATACCCTCCACAGGGTGCTTGAGGGTTCGTGGGAGTTTGCCCAACCAGTCCACATGTGTTTTGTGGACTTGGAGAAGGCTTTCGACCGTGTCCCTCGTGGCATTCTGTGGGAGGTGCTCTGGGAGTACGGGGTCCGTGGCCCTCTGTTAAGGGCTGTTCAGTCTCTGTATAAAACCCGGGGCAGGAGCTTGGTTCGCATTGCCAGCTGTAAGTCAGATCTGTTCCCAGTGCATGTTGGGCTCTGACAGGGCTGTCCTTTGTCACCGGTTCTGTTCATTGTTTTTATGGACAGAATTTCTAGGCACAGCCAGGGGCTGGAGGGAGTCCGGTTTGGGGACCACAGGATTTCATCGCTGATTTTTGCAGATGATGTTGTCCTGTTGGCCTCTTCAGACCTGGACTTACAGCATGCACTGGGGCATTTTGCAGCTGAGTGTGAAGCGGCTGGGATGAGGGTCAGCACCTCCAAATCCGAGGCCATGGTTCTCGACCGGAAAAAGGTGGCTTGCACCCTTCAGGTTGGAGGGGAGGTCCTTCCTCAAGTGGAGGAGTTTAAGTATCTCGGGGTCTTGTTCACGAGTGAGGGAAGGATGGATCGTGAGATCGACAGACGGATTGGTGCAGCGGCAGCAGTAATGCGGTCTATGTACCAGTCTGTTGTGGTGAAGAAGGAGCTGAGCTGGAAGGCGAAGCTCTCGATTTACCAGTCAATCTACGTTCCTACTCTCACCTATGGTCATGAGCTCTGGGTCATGACCGAAAGGGTAAGATCCCGGATACAAGCGGCCGAAATGAGCTTCCTCTGTAGGGTGGCAGGGCGCTCCCTTAGAGATAGGGTGAGGAGCTCTGTCACCCGGGAGGAGCTCGGAGTAGAGCCGCTGCTCCTCCACATCGAAAGGGGGCAGTTGAGGTGGCTCGGGCATCTGTTTCGGATGCCTCCGGGACGTCTCCCTGGAGAGGTGTTCCGGGCATGCCCCACCGGGAAGAGGCCCCGGGGAAGACCCAGGACACGCTGGAGAGACTATGTCTTTCGGCTGGCCTGGGAACGCCTCGGGGTCCCTCCGGAAGAGCTGGAGGAAGTGACTAGGGAGAGGGAGGTCTGGGCATCCCTTCTTAGACTGCTGCCCCCGTGACCCAGCTCCGGATAAGCGGAAGACAATGAATGAATGAATGAATGAATAATAATAAGAGGAAAAAGAAGAAGAAGAAGAAGAAGAAGAAGAAGAAGAAGAAGAAAAAGAATTGATTTCAAAATATTATAATCTATTATGCAACCATTGACTCAATATTCAATAAATCTAAAAAAAAAAAAAAAAAATACATCCATGTGTCTGTTTGTTTTTTTTTTTTTTATTTATTTATTTATTTATTTATTTATTTTCAATACACGTTAAAACTGTTCCAACATTTTAGGTCAAAATAAAAGATTTAGAATAAACTTGGCTATTTTTTTTAAAAAATTTCTTTTACTTTTTCTCTGCATCTTGATGACGTGTTTTTGTTTATGTTTATGTTTCTCACTGTAAAGAGCTGTGCGCATGCGCGCTGGGAGGTCTTGCGGTTAACCCCCCCACACTGTAAAGAGCTGTGCGCATGCGCGTTCAGTCTCGGGTAGCGAGAGAGACAGAGAGAGACCGAGAAGAACAGAAGAACAAACCTATTAATACAAACATTTTTTTAAGAAACAAAAGTTGAAAGAATTTCGAGTGTGTAAGTAAAGTGTTTAAAAATCGATCCTTTTATTAAAAAAATAAAAAAAAACATGTACATGGTTAGCTAAAGGTGCAGCGCTTTATCTAGCTTAGCATAGAGAGAAAACAGAACGCCAGCTAGCTCGGGTGTTTGTTTATAATTCGGCTCTTGTTTCGTAGAGCTTGATTAGCAGTAGGAAGGATAAAAAATTTTGGGGTGTTGTTGTGCATGTGACGCTGAATAAAAGACGTTATAAGACTTAAAAACACACACAAACACGCACATTGTTATTTTTTGGGTAAAAAGCACGACCCCACTGCTGAGTCCTGCGCTCCTGGATCTCTTTAATGCACGACTTGCGACGAATCTGATGCAACTCCAAGTCTAGGGCTGAGATAAAGTGTCAGTGTGCATTGCATGAGTTTAAAGACGCAGTGATTGGGAAAACACCGATTGCACAATGCAACACGTAAATTGTGCGAAAGTTGTTTGTGTTTTAGATCCAGAAATATAAACACGCGTTAAAGGTTCACAAAACTATCCTCACGATACTTAGATTTATATAACCGACTGTCAGTGTTTTTCTTTTCAGACCTGAATGCAGGCCAGCAGATTGGTCAGTTTGTTCTGCAGCTTTAAAGCCCTGCTGTAGTAATGTGCTGTGGTGGCCGCCATGTTTGCGTCACGTGACCACGTGAGCTCATTAGACAGGAATAGGAGAGGGGTGTGTGTGTGTGTGTGTAGGTGCGAGAGAGGGGTAGAGATAGATAAGGAAGTCTGGGATGATCAGTAGGAGTAGAAATCAGGAAAACATGGCAGTGTGCTTACTGAACATGGGGGGGAAAAAGTGTAGAAAAGTCCAGATAGTTATAGATGCTGAAATATGTATTTTGTAGGAACTGTTGATGATGTCACTTGTTCTGTTCCCAGACAGCATCATCATCAGCGTCTGGTCTCGTCTCGTCTCGCCTGTCCGTTCCCCAAGACACTAAACTCATCGCCTATAAGCTAAAACACAAACCCACTAAACACTACACAGATCATCTCTGCGTCCCGTTTGATGTGATACGGTGCTATCTGACGCTTCGTCATGGCCTCCATCTCCAAAACCTTCGAGCTGGAAATCCCGGATAACTACCAGGAGAGCTGGCAGGCTCTGCTTGCTGCAGCTGAGGTGTACAGCCAGAAATCAGGCTGTGACCTGGCCATCGTGACCGCCTGCAAGAAGTTCCTCCCGTCCGGTGCTGAGGGAGACACTGTGAAAAAGAGAGAAGGGGGTGGAGCCATGCCGACGGGAGGCAGGAAGTGGGATTACGGTTATCACGTCTGGGGTCAGGGGGCGCTGGCCGAGGCATCACGGCGATACCTGGATGACATCGGCGTGCTCCATTCTACCACTGTGCTGACGACGCAGAGACACACCCGCCTCGTCGCAGGGGAAGGCGGAGCCAAACTGGGTGTGGACATTCCCTCCGAGAGGCCGGTTAGTAGGTCATACTGTGATGTGACATGACCTTATACTTATACAGACTTGTACTTTCTGTGAAATTCCTGAAATATTTTTTATCAGAATAAGTTCATTTTAATATTCAAACTGTTTGGTGTTTAAGTAAAAATTCGATTACTTAATCACTTAACTTTTAATGAAAATAAAAACAATTTTGTTTTATTGCTGATATTTAGCTGATCCTGGCATTTTATCTTTCATGTTGTCTTTTTTTTAAAAGATCAATCAACCAATGAATTAAGCAATTAATTGAGTAATTATATAAGTAGGCAATGAATTAATTTCAGGTCTGTTTATTTATTAATATATTTTTTGATGATATTAGGTTCATTCTGGCATTTTATTGATTTATTTTGAGTAATTTATTTTGTTTTTTGCTGATATTGTGCTCACTTATATTTTATCATATTTACTTTTACATTAATTTATTAGTTTTTTATTTCATTATTTTATTGTATTTCTGATTTCTTCCTTAAATTGCTGATATTAAGCCTGATTTTAATTAAACTTCTATTTTTCTTGTATTTAATTGCTAATTATAACTCACAGTTGAATCCCTCACAGCTCTGAGGTTTATCATGATGTCATGACTGAACTCTATATCAGGATTAAAGAATATTCCCTCACTCGTTTTTTTTCTTCTTCCTCTTCTCCTCAGACGTCGGTGGGTGAGGGAGGTTCAGGCTCGGTCAGTCCCGGACTTAGGCTGTACTCTCAGAGTTACCCGTCCATCTACAGTCCGGCGGTGGTCAGCGTCCTCCCCTCGGTCCAGCAGGGGAACGGAGGGAGAGAGCGAGACAGAGCGGCTCTGGAGGAGGTGGAGAGAGCGAGGGAGAGGGCTGGCATCGTGGACCTGGAGGAGGAAGAGGAGGAGGAGGACGGAGAGGAGGATGATATGGGTGGACGCAGACGCAATCTCAACGAGTCGACAGGTGTGCCCCCTCTCTCTCTCTCTCCCCCTCTCCCTCACTCTTTCTATCATTATTTCTATCACTCTTACTACCTGTCTCTACTCCCCATGTCTTGCTCTTTCTCACACTTTTCAGTTTATTTACTACACATTCTACATATCTGATCATCTCTCTCCCTCTCTCTCTCCCCTCTCTCTCTCCCTCTCCCTCTCCCTCTCCCTCTCTCTCTCTCTCTCTCTCTCTCCCTCTCCCTCTCTCTCTCCCTCTCCCTCTCTCTCTCTCTCTCTCTCTCTCTCTCTCTCTCTCGTATTCCTGTATTTCCCCTCAGGTGTGTTCTCCATGGATGAGGATTCTCTGTCTCACGACTGCGAGACGTTTTTCGAGTCGGACGGTGAAGAGGAAAGCACAGACGGTGAGGATTTATTCTTCACACATCTTTTCGCTTTGTTCTGTAACACTTACTGAGGCTGTGATGATGAAACAATCCGATCACCAGAACAGAGCTCAGAGCTCAGCACAGAGCTGCATGTAATTGTAGCATTTGGCCACTAGAGGTCAGACTGAGACAGTGTTACTGATTATTGTGTGATGATTGTGTGTGTGTGTGTGATCAGGTTCTCTGAGTGAGGAAGCTCCTCCTCCTCCTCGAGGCCTGGCTATGAGTCACTCGGCTCTCTCGCGCCCATCTCACCCCACGGCTCTGGCACGCTCTCTGCCCGTCTCGGTACCTGTGTGGGGCTACAGGAACAACCGGTCAGCACAGGGCGACTCCCACAGTGGAGAACGGGTGAGCTTTTAATTTATTCACAGCTCATCAACCAATCATCAGCCACAGTGTTTGTTTTGCATTAAAATATAGCCTAATATTCAGGTGGCTTGATTGACAGGATGATGAACCTTCTACAGATTTGACTTTTGTTTAATGGAAGTCAGAGGAAGTGGATGAAGGTGTGCTTTGTTATAGTGTGTGTGTGTGTGTGTGTGTGTGTGTGTGTGTGTGTATGTGTGTGTTGCAGGTTGGTTGCGCAGATCTCGATTACATCGCCGCTAGCATGAAGGCTCTTTTAGCTCCGGCAGCCACCGATGGAACGGAGATGTTCGGAGCGCTGCCTCGACCTCGCCTCAACACGGGCGACTTCTCCCTCAAGCACTGATGACGGACGTGTGTGTGTGTGTGTGTGTGTGTGTGTGTGTGTTGGTGAGAGAGAGACACGAATTCTGAGAGACATAACGTGAAAGGAGACGAGTGTGTGAAACTGGGATGTTAATACGACCCCAACCTGTTATTTTTTTAGAACTCTAAGACAGATTTCAATATTTAACTTTCTCTCTCTCTTTTTTTTATTTTTATTTTTTGAAAAGCAAGGCAGAAAAGAAAGACCAAGTTTTGAGTTTAAAGATCTTACGGATCTCTTTGGAGCTGTTCTAGGATCAGCGCTTGCCTTTTGTACGCCGTATCTGAATGTAGCCGTGTGTTTTAGAGAGAAGAGCTGATCCCGGATCAGGGGGAAAAATACATTTTTGTTCACAAGGACGTTTTTCGCATCCAAACTCTGGTGTGCATTTCAGTCACGTTGAAGTGTGACGTAGAGCTCGGCGATACCGCGCTACGTTATTACCGTGACATCATTTACTTTTATAAGTGTTCATATCATCACGCGTTGGTGGTTTATTATCTCCAGCGTTTAGATTTGTTTATCTTTTCCTTTTTAAAGTTATTTTTTCTCAACAACGTGCTCATATCTGTATCGTCAAATCATCTTCAAGAGTGGCAGTGAGACCACCACACTCCTTATTCTGAACAATCAGGGGGCGGGGCTTTAACCTCAGTCTCCGCCTACAAGAAATCAGCGTTCCTTTTTTTTCCCCCTTACCTAAAATGTCCTTGTGAACCCGGGTACAGAGAAGGCAGGCTTTTCCGCATTTAATAATATTTTACTGACGTGAACGCGAGAAGAAATTTGTTGAAACACGGAGGACGTCTGCATCGAGATTAGACGAGATCTGATTCGGAAATCTTTAGCGCGAGCGTCCGCTGTAGATGTAAGTGCGAGACGACTTCCGCTTGTGCTTGACCACTTCCTGTTCTTGCAACAGGCGTAGCTAACTCACATGCTAATCTAGCAAAAAAAGTTTATTAGTGTAGCGTTAGCTGTTTGCTTGCTTCCTGGTTAGCAGTTCTGTCGCTAAAACTCGGCTAGACCTCAGATCTCGTCATCCAGCGCCTCGCTTTCGGTCACGTGACATTTCAAGCCGTCGTACGTGAGAAACACTAAGAATCGGCACGTGGCGCATTCGTAGCTGTAGTTGCTGCCGTATGAAGCTAGTTTACACACTGACGCTGATGTCAAGGAAGAGCTCGTGGAGGTTAATAAACACTACGTTCTTTAGAAAGCGACACTATGCTATCGTTCTTTCAGTTGATTTTTGGGGGTTTTTTTTCGCGCTAACATGGTAAGGGTGTAGTGCAGCGTCTGGGTTACGACTGATGATGAAGATGACGGTGTCAGTATGCACATTTTGCACCATGTGTTCAGTGTTTAAACAAAATGTTTTCAATAAAACTGATCGTTTGTTGTTGAGCAAAAAAAAAGTCCGCCATTTCTTTAACCTCCCCCGGCGTCCTCCATTCCGATTGGTCCAGCAACTGTTACCATGGAAACGATGGAGCATAATTTCGAACGAGCTGCTGCTCTAGAGGACGAATGCACACCTTCTGGACCAATCAGAACGCAGGATTGAGCAGCGCTGCGGTTTATAAGAAACGGAGAATGGTAGGAACATCGCACTTTATTTTCAAAATAAAACAAATTTCTCCATCCAAGAAGATATGAGTGGACTTAACATGTTAGAAATCTTCGTATTTTATTCCTCGTTGCTTCTCTACTTCCCTGGACAGACCCCCAGCCGTGCTTCCTCTTCCTCGTCTTCCTCTCTAGTCCTTCTTGCGGATCAAGCAGGAGGATTTCTGCCCCACCCAGACCCCGGGCAGGAGCTTGTCCTTGAAGGTGGTTTTGTATCGGTGCAGGAGTCTCGCCTCTCTCTGTTCTCCCTCCACCAGGTAGAAGGCCACGACGCCGGCCGGTTGGTCCACGTAGATGCCGATAATGTTGCCGCGGTTACCGTGGATCTCCACGCTCTCTCCGTTGTGCCAGGCCTGGTAATAAGATCCGCCCCAGCCCACGGCCCACGATGCCTCGTTCTCACCCAGGCCGCACGCTCCGTCTTTAGCTTTGCGCCCGCTGCTGGCGTACACCACCCCCATCACCACCCAGCCCTCGTACTCCACCTCCCAGTAACCACGGGAACCCAGAAGCCCCTCCTTACACACCACCTAGATGGGGGAAGGGCAAGGGGGCATCTTTATTTATTAAAGCATAAAACTTCACACTCGTACGATTATATTACATATAACAGACATCTAATCTGTAATTAAAAAAATATAAAACTTTTATTCCTCTCATCCTGCTATCCCTCAATCACGTCCCTATTTAATAAAATTTTAAATTATTTAAAAAATTATTTTAAAAAATCTACTGTTCTACAAAGCAATATGGTGCTTTATTATATATATTTTATTATGTTTTTAAATTATATTTTTAAATTATTTTATTTTAAGTGCAAATAGTTTACTAACTCATTATTAAAATTAATGTTATAAATCAATTTTTTTAGGAATTCAAATCCTAATTTTTTTTAAATACTGAACTTTTAAAAAGAAATTAGGAATTGAATTCCTAATTGTTTTTTTTTTTTTTTTTTTTTTTTCAATTTATTAATTATTAAACATTATTAATTTTAATAATTTTAATGTATTAAATTATAATTTTTGGGGGGGAATTCAAATCCTAATTTTTTTTTAATTTTTATACTGAACTTTAAAAAAAATTAGGATTTGAATTCCTAAAAAAAATTTGTTCATAATGTATTAATTATTAAACTTAATACATTAAAATGATTAAAATTAATTAATTATAAATACATTTTTTAGGAATTAAAATCCTAATTTTTCTATTTTTATACTGAACTTTTAAAAAAATTGCTTAATAAATGAATAAATAAATAAATAAATGTTTATGTTCGTTATAGAATCTAAACCTTAAATCCTGGACGTTTATAACTTGTATAATGTGTATTATTTATATATAAAAGCCTCAAAGTCATGTGATCTTACACAAAATTGTTAAAATGAACCAAAGATGTAATAATCATCCAATAATCATGATAGCAGATGAGAGGAAGAGTAAAGATGAGAAGAAAGTAGTGATTGTATTATTTAAATAAATATGAACGGAGTATAATCAGTAAAGAAAGCAGGAGTAAAAGCAGGACCTGAGGCACGAGCTCGTATCTTTCGGGTCGGTCCAGTACGGGACACGGCTGCTCGGACATCCGGGACACTTTAGCCCCGCCCTCTGAGATCCAGAGCAGCTTCTGAGCCGATCTGTCGTCCAGAGAGAGAGGAATCCAGTCTGACACACACACACACACACACACACACACATACAGAGTTTAATGCTGCTTTAAATCCCTCATTAAATATCACCACCTCTATGAGGAAGACTCTCAGAAACCTGATGTACATTTAATCAGCTCCTCTCTGCTCCTGGGTTCAGGAACGTCGGCTTCATATGGCGGCGCTTCCTCTGTAATAAAGACAACAAACAAACAAATACTGAATTCTTCCATTCTCCAAACCTGTGACTGGTTTTACTCTTATGAAGCATCACAGTGACAATTTATATGAAACAAAGATTATCTATCTATCTATCTAGCCCCCCTATCTGTCTGGCTGTCTATCTATCTATCTATCTATCTATCTATCTATCTATCTGGCTGTCTGTCTGTCTATCTATTTATCAGTCTATCCCCATATCTATCTATCTATCTATCTATCTATCTATCTATCTATCTATCTATCTATCTGGCTGTCTGTCTGTCTATCTGACAGTCTATCTATTTATCAGTCTATCCCCATATCTATCTATCTATCTATCTATCTATCTATCTATCTATCTATCTATCTATCTATCTATCTATCTGGGCTGTCTGTCTGGCTGTCTATCTATCTATCTATCTATCTATCTGTCTGTCTGTCTGTCTGTCTGTCTGTCTGTCTGTCTGTTTATCTATCTATCTGTCTGCCTGTCTGTCTATCTGACAATCTATCTATCTATCTATCTATCTATCTATCTATCTATCTATCTATCTATCTATCTATCTATCTATCCATCCATCCATCCATCCATCTATCTGTCTGTCTGCTTATCTATCTATCTATTTATCTGTCTGTCTAGTGTTATTTGTGCTCTCTTGTTATCACCTCCTGTACATAAATAAGGGCGTGGTTATGTAAATGAGATGACCCTGAGTTTAAATTGTGGCGTATCATAGGCATATGAGATGTAAATACGGGTGCTGGTGTGCGGGGCCACTTGTGTTATGTTAAACCATAAGAATCAGGTTCAGCTCTCAGACTCTTCTCTGCTACTGCGTATTTATTTATTTATTTATTTTTTTTTTAAACACAATCTTTATGACCAGGTGGAGGTGTTTACCTGCCCGGGCTTCAGCTTTCGATCCGTTTCTTCCTGTAGTGGAGAAAAAAAAACCCTTATAAGCGTAAACTCCTCTGTCCTGAAGATCTCGGAAAACCTCTGACACAGGAGACTCCTCCCATAAATGTTAAATAAACATCTGCTTACGTTAAGGAAACGTCACCATGACAACCTTTATTTGTTACCATGGAAATGATAACGCATCATAACGAGCGTATTAACATAAATCTCAGAAAATTTATCAACAGCTTCTGACCAATCAGAATCCAGAACTAAGCAGAGCGTGTAATGATTTATCTCTTCATGAGGCTCAGCAGCTACACACACACACACACACACACACACGGTGTAGAAATGCATGTTTCCATTAAAGGAAGGGCTTCAGGTGACATGAATGTGAATCACTTTCCCAGAAATCAGACACCACATGGATGAGAGGACGATGAGGAACTCGAGCTGTAATTAGACGTCTTTACACGTGCGCTAGCTCTCGGTCATCCGAGCGTCCCACCGGCCACAAATAGTGGATGATGAGAGGACACTTTCATCACTATGGCAAGAGAAGAGGAATGAGGAGGAGGATGGAAAGGTCGAATGAGGATCCTGATGACTGCAGCCACTTTGCTGTAAGAAAAGAACACACTTTAGATGAGCTCTGAGACGATCGAGGACAGGGAGAAAGAAGAAGATAAAAATGTCAGACAAGTGTGCAGGAGATGACAATCAGAACGTGTGAAAATGAATAATGATGTGGAAAAAGAGTCATGTGAAAATAAATGAATCATTTGGAAAAGGATCACAGCTGAAAAGTGAATCATGCGGAAAAGAATCATGGAAAAAAATGAATCATGAGGAAAAGAGTCATTTGAAAATAATGAAATCATGAACAGAATCAGTTAAAGGTGAATCATGAGGAAAAGAATCACGTGAAAATGTGGAAGAGAGTCACAGTTGAAAAGTGAATTATGAGGAAAAGACTCATTTGAAAATCAGATGAAGAATCAGGTGGAAACGGCCCGTGTAAAAAAGAATCATGTGGAAAAAACATGAATCATGTGGAAAAGAAACACAGTTGAAAAGTGAGTCATGTGTAAAAGAATCATGAGTAAAAAATAATCATTTGAAAACAAAGGAATCAGGTGAAAAAGAATCATGTGGTAAGAATCATATAAAATAAAGGAATCAGGAGAAAAAGAATAGTGTGGAAAAATATGAATCACGAGGAAAGGAATCATGTGAAAAAAAAGGAATCAGGTGAAAAAGTGAGTCATGTGTAAAAGAATCATGAGTAAAAAATAATCATTTGAAAACAAAGGAATCAGGTGAAAAAGAATCATGTGGTAAGAATCATATAAAATAAAGGAATCAGGAGAAAAAGAATAGTGTGGAAAAATATGAATCACGAGGAAAGGAATCATGTGAAAAAAAAGGAATCAGGTGAAAAATAACCGTGTGTAAAAGAATCATGTGGAAAAATATGAATCACGTGGAAAAGAATCACAGTTGAAAATTGAATCATGTGGAAAAGCATCATGGAAAAAAAATTTATCATGAGGAAAATAATCATGTGAAAATAAAGGAATCATGTGAAAAAGAATCATGTGGAAAAAATATGAATCATGTGGAAAGAATCTTCTAAAAATAAAGGAATCAAGTGAAAAAGAATCATCTGAAAAAAATATGAATGATGTGGAAAAGAATCATGTGAAACTAAAGGAATCATGTGGAAAAGAATCACTCACTAGTCTCTTTAGTGAACTTATTTACTGATTAAAACATTTTGCTCCATCACACACGTTCAACGTTGATATTTTAATACAAATAATTAGCGTTTGTGGATCAGATTATTGTGCCATTAGCGTTTTATTTATTCTTCATTACTGTACTTGTGCTTTTTATCCCGAGCGTTACTGACAGTGAAAAAATGACTTCTTACTCCTCACTCGTGTTGCTCTAGTTATATGTTTGAAGGCAGATAATCCGCCAGACCTCGGTGTGTCTCTGGAGGATGAGGATGAAGAAGAGGATGAGCGTCTTTGTCACTACGTCTCACTCGATTCCCTAGGAGTCAGTGTTGAGGTGAGTTGTGCTAATTCGTTAACATTAACTGGATCTAATCAGCTAAGTTATCTTGATTTCTTTGCTAATTCCTAGCATGGTTAAAATTGATTAGCTGACACAATTAGCTAGACAGGAAGTCAAATTCTAGCTAACTGGTTACTGACAGGATCTTTGACCTCTGATTAGCAAAAACATGTAGCGTTAGCTGTATAAAATGACACTAATAAAAACATAATTTATTTTTAGCGGAACATACTTTTGGGCAGGATCAGAATATTTTCTTCTGTTTACAAATCTGTCCAGCTCGATTTAGCCACCAATCCTGAGAACGCCGAGCCCGGAGCTTGTCCTTAAGCTCCTAACAAAACCCCTCTGTTAGTTTTGGCCTGGTCGCTTCTGTCCCGCACGGCTCCTGCTCCAGGATCGGGTTTTACTCCAGGGTCGGATAGACGGCACGTGACAGGACGAGATGGAAGCTGGACCACGCAGATGATCTCCTGTAAGTCTCTGTGAAGGGGCCTCACGCTGAGCGGCGGTCCTCTGATATATGTTCAACTGACAGGGAAATAAAAGTGCGGACAGATGCACAAACACCGACACGGTTTTGGCCGCATGACTCATTCGAGCCGCGGGAATATTTTAAACCTGAGCGGATCGAATTTGGAAGAACATGGAGGTTTCGCCGAAGGAGAGGATTCAGCTGGAGAGGAGCCAAGATGGCCGTAAATGGAGGGTGGAGATTTGAAACCCGGAGATCCCGTGGAGCGAGCGTATGTGAGAGAGAGAGAGAGAGAGAGATGGAGGGATGATGGAGGACAGATGATGACAGGAAGGTGTTGAAGGCAGGGTGAAGGATGTGGCCGGTTGGCAGACGCTGAGCTGCAGGAGAACATGAGATCTGCAAAACAGAAGAATCGCCTCGACGACGAGCTCGACAATAAACATGTTGTAAAATCAACACTAATAACACTAAATAACGCACACGCTAACGAACATGCTACTGCATCACTCACTCCATCCAGCACTACTGGGGAGGAGGAAAAGAAGAAGAAGAAGAAAGAATGATCAGAGTATCTGAACTATATACAATCAAATATACAAGTATAATTATTACACTCTCTCTTTCTCCCTCTCTCTCGCTCTCTTTCTCTCTGTGTCTCTCACTCACTCTCTCTCTCTCTGTTTGTCTCTCTTTTTCCCTCTCTCACTCTTGCTATCTTGCTCTCTCTCTTTCTCTCTGTGTCTCTCACTCACTCACTCTCTCTCTCTCTGTCTGTCTCTCTTTTTCCCTCTCTCTTTCTCCCTCTCTCTCGCTCTCTTTCTCTCTGTGTCTCTCACTCACTCACTCTCTCTCTCTCTGTCTGTCTCTCTTTTTCCCTCTCTCACTCTCGCTATCTTGCTCTCTCTCTCTTTCTCTCTGTGTCTCTCACTCACTCACTCTCTCTTTCTCTGTCTGTCTCTCTTTTCCCTCTCTCACTCTCGCTATCTTGCTCTCTCTCTTTCTCTCTGTGTCTCTCACTCACTCACTCTCTCTCTCTCTGTCTGTCTCTCTTTTCTCTCTCTCTCACTCTCG